>VMDR010011734.1:0-27901 GCA_007922815.1 Macrotus californicus | reverse complement strand
ACCCTCCCCTGTCCTATCCATGCCCACCTTCCACATTCACTCCTACCCCAACCATTGTCTTTGTCCATGGGTCCTTTATACCTGTTCCTTGACTTGACCCTTCCCCTTCTTTCCCCCATTGTCCCCCTCCTCTCTCCCCTCTGGTCACTGTCAGTTTGTTCTTTATTTCTATGTCTCTGGTTCTATTTTGCTTGCTTTTTGTTTTGTTGATTAGGTTCCACTTATAGGTGAGATCATATGGTATGTGTCTTTCACCACCTGCCTTATTTCACTTAGCATAATGCTCTCCAGTTCCATCCATGCTGTTCTGAAGGGTAGGATTTCCTTCTTTCTTTCTGCTGCGTAGAATTCCATTGTGTAAATGCACCAGTTTCTTGATCCATTCATTTACTGATAGGCACTTAGGATGTTTCCAGCACTTGGCTATTGTAAATAATGCTGCTATGAATATTGGGGTGCATGAGTTCTTCTGAATTGGTGTTTCAGGATTCTTAGGGTATACTCCCAGCAGTGGAATTGCTGGGTCAAAAGGTAGTTCCATTTTTAGTTTTTTGAGGAAATTCCATACTGTTTTCCACAGTGGCAGCACCAGTCTGCATTCCCACCCACAGTGCACTAGGGTTCCCTTTTCTCCACAACCTCGCCAGCACTTGTTGTTTGTTGATTTGTTTATGATGGCCATTCTGACCAGTGTGAAGTGATATCTCATTGTGGTTTTAATTTGCATCTCTCTGATGGCTAGTGATGCTGAACATCCTTTCATATGTCTCTGGGCCCTCTGTATATCCTCCTTGAAGAAGTGTCTTCACCCATTTTTTAATTGTCTTCTTGGGATGGAGCCATGTGAGTTCTTTATATATTTTGGAGATCAAACTCTTGTCCAAGGTATCATTTGCAAATATATTTTCCCATACTGTAGGTTCCCTTTTCATTTTGCTGATGTTTTCTTTAGCTGTACAGAAGTTTTTTATTTTGGTGAAGTCCCATTTGTTTATTCTTTCCATTATATCCCTTGCTTTAGGGGACATATCAGTGAAAATATCGCTGCATGGAATATCTGAAATTTTCCTGCCTATGTTCTCTTCTAGGACTTTCATGGTGTCATGACTTATATTTTTAAGTCTTTTACCATCTTGAGTTTAATTTTTTATGTATGGTGTAAGTTGGTGGTCTTATTTTCATTTTTTTGCATGTAGCTATCCAGATCTCCCAGCACCATTTGTTGAAGAGGCTATTTTTACTCCACTTTATTCTCCTGTCCCCTTTGTCAAATATTAATTGACCATAGAGACATGGGTTTATTTCTGGGCTCTTGATTCTGTGCCATTGATCTATGTGTCTGTTCTTACACCAGTACCACACTGTTTTGATTACAGTGGACTTGTAATATAGTTTGATACCAGATATTGTGATCCCTCCTATGGAGCATCCTCTCTTCTGTTAAGATAGCCATCAATAAATATAAAATTTGATTAAATTGATGTTCCTTAAATTTACATGCAGAGAAGAGTTTAAATGTTTTGAATGTACAAGTTATATTGGCAAAGAATTTGTCTTCAGAGATCGACAACAGACATTTCTCCACATCACCAGAGAACTCTGCACAGCCAAGGAGAAGTACCCTTAGGACAATTTCCAGCATTTTACACTATTCCATTATTTATCCCAGCCCATAGCCGGCTTGACTATTTGTGAAATTCACTATAATTAATTCACATTAAAGATTTGAAAGGAGAAAAAAGCATTTTGCAGGGGGGCAATGGGGGAGGGGTGGGGAGTAGGGAGAGGTGTCATGTGTGGAAGGGGGACCTAACGGTGTAATGTGTAAACTGTCATGCTGTGTTTAAGCCCTGGAAATCCACAAAGCTATTAATAGGAATTAATCTCCTTTCATTTTGTAATTTAAATTCAGTGAACTTCAATCTTCAGTGTAAAGTCTAAACTCTCTCCTAATTAAGAAACTTTTGCATATTGATTTGCTACACATATTTATCTTTTGTTCTTATAAGAGATTGTATTATATTCTTTAAATATTATTAATGACTTCTTAATTAACCAAGGAAAGAATAAGCAACTCTTCTGATTCTCTTTCTTATCATTCTATCTATTCCCCATTTCATTATTAATAGCACACTTCCCAGAATATGGGCAGAAAAAGGGGAAGGAAGTTGAACATAATTATAGGAATTTTACTAAGGAGTTTGACATGAGTAGAAATTGAAGCTGTTAGATATTTTAATTTTATGATAACGTATCGATTTTATGTATTTATTCTGTTTTCCCCTATCCCGGCAATTAATTTATAGTTAATTGTGGTACTAAGTGTTCCATCATAACTACAAACGCCCTGTATATTATTCCTCACAAAATGTCATATTAAAGATGGAATATTGAAGACGTGGATCAGATGGTGAGGAGCTCTGTAATCTGGCTCCAGCCATGACACCCTAGATACCGCAGTGCTTCCTCCCCATCAGTTCAGCTCCAGTCCCATCAGTAAGCTTCTCACCCACGGTGACTCAAGAAGAAACAGGGCAGATGAGACTGCAGGGGAGGGCTGCACCGGGTCTAATGGGAAGATGTATATTAAAAAGTAATTGTCAAGGTAACAGGATATTTAAAGTGACTTTTGCTGGACTCAAAGTTAAGGACAAAGATAAGTCATACACACACGTGCACAGAACTAAAATTGGACCAGATAAGTCCTCAGGGCTCATTAAGAATCAGCCAGCCTAGTTTTACAAAATAAAAATAAAAGGCTAGTAAGAGTAGAGAAGGCTGAAAAGAAATGAATGATCCACCTGGGTTGGGGCCAAAATGATGGGTTGTCCCTCTGTAAGTAAAGGGGGCTCCAAAAGGCTGTTTCGTTGATGTTGGCTTTGTCCTCAAAAGGGGAACTGGCATCTCCTTACCTTGGTTGGGCATCTGCCTATGTGGAGAGCTTGCTGATCTGCCCTCCATGGGGTGGGGAGAGGAGAGGAGAGGAAGGAATTGGAGAGACACCAAACAGCAAGGCAGGAAGGGGAACCATGCCGAGAAACAATCTGTTCTCCACCAGTTGGTGCGGCAAAGATGCAGGATGCCTGGCACCAGCGCAGGGGTCACACTTGCAGACGGACCACACAAGGGCTGGCCTGGCCAGCCAGGCAACTTCCACTTTCAGCTAGAGGCCATGGGGTGCTCCACAGGAGCAGGGGCTGGCAGAGGGTTCAAGAAAGAGAGGACCTCATATAAGATCTGCAGGATAGGGATAAAGCCCTTGGAAAACTTCGTACCCCAAGAGAAAGTTCACAGTGTTATTTTGTTTTTAATGAAGCCAGTGTTAGCCAGTGGCCCCAGCAGAGGCCAGAGAGAAACCCCAGTTGGGGGCCAGAGACCCAGGATGACCCTTGTCAACTCTCCTGTTTCCTCCTGTCTCCCAACCCAAAGGAGCTGAGCCCAGGGGACAGGGGGAGCAGTGAGAGAGGAGGGGCCCCTATGCCTCTCCAATGAAAAACTTGGGTTTGATCTGAAGGGATGGGGTGGGGGTGGGACGGTTAGGTGGGAGAGAGGAGGGAAGAAGATGTTTTTGAAAGAACTGGTGTGGATTTTTAATGATGAAATGGATCAGATATATAAAAAAAAAAAATCTGCCTGAGATGGAATTAAGAGATAGAACTGGAAGAATAAAAAAAAAAAAAATCATTAAGGTAATAATTGAAATAAACAAAACAAAAAAATCAAATCATGTTTTTTTCATACCCTTACCAAGTTCAGACTATGTAATAAACTAATTGCATAGGTTGGCTGAGTGCTGGGAAATAAGCCAGAGTGATGTGTGAGAAGGTAGGAGGGGTTAGTTCAAGGAAAAGAAGTACAGGATGAGAAGGCATTTATAAGGCAAAGTGGGGGTAACAGGGGGTGGAATTGAGGAGAGGGGAAGTCAAGAAGCAGGGAGGGGAGGAAGAAGCAGCAGCAACTCTGAGTAACCATGGGGAAGAGGCTGCTATGTTGCACTGATGCGATCAGATGGACCACATTAGACAGACTGACCATCTGTTTGCTCGTTTGTTTCTACACTCCTCTGCACGCCTGTACCACCTTCAACCTTAAAAAGGAGAAACCACTCTCAATGCCAGTTTTTGAAACAAGGCTGAGTTGGAGTGAGAAAGTGTTATGATTCAAAGCACAAACTCCGCAGTCATAGTGCCTGAGTCCAAGTCCTGGCTCTTCCACTTAACAGCTCAGTCTCCTCACCTGTAAAATGGGGATAACAACAGTATCTTCCACTTAGGGCAGTTGGAACAGGCTAATGTACATGAATGTCCTTTAAAAACTTAAATGCCAGGTGTCTAAGGCATTATCACGATTGAGGTTTGCTCTAATGCCACGAGGCAAGTCTCACGGCAACACACCTTCTGGAGGAAAACATTAAGTGTTCCTGCACAGGTGTCACACAAAACTCACATGGCAGAGAGAACTCCTTTGAGAAAACTTCCAATTTACGTGAGAAGAAATGCATTCACATTACTGTTTTAAACATCTTCAATAGATGAAGCATAATCAAATACATAAATACATATATAATAGCCAATAACTTAGAGCTGGTGCAATTAACACACTCTGAATAAGTATACATAATGAATATCACCCACAAATGGCCTTTCATGTTAACATATTATTGCTAACCTGGTATCAGAGTTACTTGAATTATAACTAAGCACATAGTAGGAGCTTGATAAACCTTTGTTGAGGATGATGATGACATAAATTCTGTCTATTCAAGGCAGGTTTTTCCCCCCTCAATGAATGATTTCTTTCAAACTAGTGTCTAAGTGTGTTTACCTTCTACATGAGTCCAATTTAGTACCGGGCCACACTGAATCACTGTCATGAGTAACTTAAGGACAGAATCATCATTTACTTCCTTGTTAAAAATAAAACTGTGCCATGAATTTTGAACAAATCCAATACATGAACACATATTTTGGGTGATTCCATGGCACTCATCCAATTCCAATGCCACCATATTAGAAAGCCAACCGATTGCCATCATTCACTTAGAGTTTCAATACCTGCAGGTTGTTTCACATCCATTTTCCTTTTTCCTTAAATGGAAGAAACTGAAATCTACTAATCAATGCTTTCTCCCACCACTCTCAAGGAAAAATGTTGAGTCTGTAATTCAAGTGCCACCAAATCACCGTCACTTATGGTGCCCTACTGCCTCCTTTAGGCGCTCCACCTCCGTGACTTGAAATCAGCTCTGGGAAGCCCTCTCAAACAACTGGAAACACTAGGAGTGAAATGATATGTTTAATAGCAAAAGTGTACATTTGTAATCTACCTACTGCAAACATACAACCTCTTGCCATTTGTTACACTTTTAAGCGTGGTGTCTTGTAAAAATGATATGGCCCCAGTCTAAAAAAAAAATGGAGAAGGGGACCTAGAATAAGAGAACTTCAAAGTGATATGCAGGTTATGGCTACAAGATTGCAGGAGGTAGGGAGGGAAGAGGGAGAAAGGCAAGGAGGGAGACAGAGGCCGAGAAGGATAGGGAGAAGAGAGATGGATGGATGGATGGATGGATGGATGGATGGATGATAGATAACACTAGATGATAGATAGATAGATAGATAGATAGATAGATAGATAGATAGATAGACAGATAGATGTAGGTAGATAGATAGATATGATAGATAGCATACAGACATATTTTTAGATGAAATTAAAAGATGTGGGCACCAGGTTAAGAGAGGAATCAAAAGCCCAATTGTATTACAAGTCAATTAAAAAATATTGACTGATTCAGTTTTGGGGTCATAAGAACGTCCAGATAATACTAACAATAATATCCATTCATTTACTACGGTTCACTCTGCCGTAGACACTAGGCTCAGCACCTCATCTATGGGCTTTGTATGGATCATGCCATCAACCCCTCAGAACCTTTCCAACTGCACAAAAATTCCAAGCACCTCCAAGGGAAGGGAGACACTTAGAGGCATGAGCTGACACACCTTGGTAAATGGGTTCAGGGAACAAGTTCCAAACTTTTCCCAAGGAAGATATTAGAGCCTTGTGAGCAGTAGGGTTGGAATTGTGCCAATATTGCATGGTTACATAGCAATTCATGTTGGCAGGATCAATGTTGTGTCCCCATAGAATATCAGGACCATTTCTCTACACACTCCTTGACTGACATGATCCCTAATTTCAAAAACAGTACTATGAGTTTAGAAAATGTTTTAATGATATTTCACATGAGTAATCACAAAACATCTATATGTATATTTGAGAGTGGTAACATACCTATATGCCAGCAATGTAATGGTTCAGGTGATGGACAACACTGATGCACACAGAGTATCATCTGTCTAGGGTGCTGGCCAATGACAGAGCAGAGACCCATTTCAGATCCTACATTCTGGCTGGGACACCTTGATCACTCTGAGCCTCAGCTTTCTTTCTCTGGAAAACAAGGGGAGTAGTACTGCTCTCATAAACTTACTTTCAAGGTTAAGTAAGATAACATTTGGTTGAATCATAGAAAAGTGCTTATACTCAACTGTTTCTGATCTACAAAAATGTCCATTTCCTGTGGTTCATCCCACTACCTGTGAAGTGCTTGGCAGTATGATGCATAGTAAGGATCTGTTACATAGCAGTGGGGTGAGGGAAGAGTTGTTGGTTTCATGGATCCTCGGCCATAACTCCATGGTTCCCCCTCCCCCTGCCCACCCAAGGGTCCATGGCCATCAATAGAGAACAGGCAGCCAGAGAATCAGTTAGAAAAGACTTGTTACAATTGGTTTTGTAACCACACTTGAAACTTTGGGTTAGGTAGAAAGCTGGAGTGGATCAAAAAACTGTGGTACATTTACACAATGGAATTCTACACAGCAGAGAGAAAGAAGGAGATCCTACCCTTTGCAACAGCATGGATGGAACTAGAGAGCATTATGCTAAGTGAAATAAGCCAGGTGGTGAGAGAGAAATACTGTATGATCTCACCTATAAGTGGAACCTAATCAACAAAACAAATCAGCAAGCAAAATAGAACCAGAGACATAGAAATAAAGAACAAACTGACAGTGACCAGAAGGGTGGGGGGAGGGGGACAATGGGGGAAAGAAGGGGAAGGGTCAAGTCAAGGAACATGAATAAAGGACCCATGGACAAAGACAATGGGGGGGGGATTGAATGTTAGAGGTGGGGGTGGGTAGGGCAGGGGAGAATGATGGGGGGGAAATGGGGACAACTGTAATTGAACAATAAATTTTTTTTTTAAGCTGAAGTGGTTAGCAGGAGGTTCAAGAGTTAGTTGAACGTATTACCTAGGTCATCTCTGCCATGTGGATGTGTACCAAGGGTGGGCATTACCAATGAGGCACATTTCCATTGCACATGAAACTATAGTGGATGGAGGACTGGGGGACAGGCGGGGGGCAACACAGGAACCAAGGTGCAGGCCACTCTGTACTGGGTCACATGGGGAGAGCCAGGGAAAGATGGGCATAGAAGCCAAAGGTTCCACAGCCTGCAGAGCTTGGGCAGGACACATTCCTAGCATGTTCTTGTTAATGATGAGATCTGTCCTTTCTTCCCTCACAGCAAAAAACTGCCACTTGGCGGATCACTGGAAAATTCTATTCCGGAGAATAAATTAGGGGAGTGAGAAGGATGCAGGTAAGCAGGAGAGCCAGCAGCTTCACTCCGGCCTAGTGCCTGAGATAGGTACCATTCCATCTTATTCCACTTTAGAACATTACTTTGCTCCACTTTTTAATTATCACAAGGACAAATTCAGGATTTTTGAGCAGTGATGGACCACCTGCCAGGACTCAGTATGTCTCGTGCACTGACAAATAGACAAATCTCTCAATTTCTTCCTTTCCCTGTGATGTAGAAGATGCATTTTTCAACATAAAAAGGAATGCCTGGAAGTAGGCCTTCACAAGCAGTTCCACATGAGACTAAGACTCACTTATGTTTAACATGGTCACCAAGGTGTTAGAATACATTTTTATTAATAAGCTTCATCATTTTCTAATTTTTCAAAAAAAAAAACACAAAGTGATGTTTACATAATAATCCTGAAACGTGCACAAAATCATAGCTGCTACTGTAAAATTATCTGAATGTCATACCCTTATCATTTATCATTTTGTTCATTCCGCACAGCCATAATTAAGAGAGTCATTTTTGAGAGCCTGGTATACACAATGCTGTGCGTGTAAAAATGAATAATAGCTGATTCATATCACCAAATAGCTCACAGTTTAATTTAGTCACTCTAGAACAAGGATATATGAGAAAGTGTACAGCCCGGGGTCCCACCCACCCAGAGTTCTCATTCAGCGAGCCTGGGGAGAGGTGTGGACCCTGGCATTATGAGAGCCAAGTTCGCCGTACACTTGGAGCAGCACGTTTTATGAGCTAGAGTCAGCAGAAAACCCTCTGGTCCACAGAGGCTTTGAGCTCTTCCCCAGGTTTCTCATGGCCCCACAAGGTCTCTGGTCAACGAATGAGAAGGTCATAGGCACAAACAGTGCAAATGCTTCCTCTGAGGGGTACTCCTTGATTGTGAAATTCGTGCCACACTGGGACCTTTCACAGCAAACTCCAGTGAAGCAATTACATTTCATTTAAGTTAGGCATACTTTAAGTCCATTTGCTCTATGCCCATTCCATGGGACCCTTCGTTTGAGGGACACCAAGAAGAGCCCCTCATCGCTACCTGCACATCACAGTCACATTCTGGAGGACCAATAGGAACTCTCCACTGAGCACCCTCTTTTCCTGGCTCCAAAATCCTATTCCTCTAGCCTCTCTCCTCCTCAGGTTCCTTTCCCAAACTCATTATTCCCACTGCTCTCCTCTAGAGCATATCCACATTATCTAACCCTGAAGGTGATCACAACCAGAGCTGCTACCAGCCCACACAGTGATTGTATGGAACTTAGAAAACAGGGCCCCTCCTCAAGGCACACTTGACTTCCAGTTCACGGAAAATTATCACAAATACGAATTTGGTTAGGACGAGTTCCTACTTACAGAAATTTGCCCTAATACATATAGAACTATATAAGATCTGTACTGTGACTGGCAGATATATAGAGATAGGTGATGATATAGATAGTTGATACAGATATATAGATATAGCTATGCATATAGATATAGACATATTGCTACTTCTCCATGCTCCTCCTGCATGTGGTAACATGTGGTAGTCCTACCAGAGAAACTTTGGGGACATTTGTGTCTGTTGTTTATCAATTTCTACTCTAGGTCCCAACACCGATATTTCCCACTACCAGGGAAATGCAGGTGGGATAGAGCTTTTGATGGTAATTATGACTTACATCTTCAGGCAGAATTCTATTTTTCCCTAACTTGCTGACTTGTGGGTGGAATGTTTGGAATAAGTTGGATTACTGGGAAATTAGTCTTTTTTAGGCACCCTATTTATGGAAAAAAGAATAGTGTCAGTTCAAGTTTTCACTATTTAACTAGAGAAAAATGGAGGGTGGATAAAATCTGCATAAACACAATGGCAAAGAAATATTTGATCAAGAGGTAAACTGCAGTGCACAGGGACCAGTAATAACATCTGTAGATAAGTGGGAATCCGTGAAATGAAGAGGGAATTAGCGCAATCAGCCTTTCTTTCTTTTCTCCCTCCCTTTTCCCCCACTCTTTTCACTTGCAAAGAAAAGTGCTACATGAGGAATTGAGGCAAGGGGATTTTTTTTCTTTGAATAATTCAGGAAATTGCCTCAATTTTCCTCTCTGCTTTTCACTACATTTACTGAGTATAGACTCTGACCGCCTCGACATAATGAGACTGTGTCGCTACTACACAATCAACAAGGTATGTTTTTCTCTTGCCTTAATTTTTCAATTGATTATGTGACACTTAACAGTTATCAAACATGCGTTGATCTGATTTCTTGAGGTAAAAAAGCAAAAAAACTAGACTAGCCATACAGACCTTGTCTCTTACTCCCCCACCCCACCCCCTTACTCCCAGTTGCCAGAGCCAGGGGTCTATTTCAAAGTGATGAGCAGAATTATCTCCAACTACTATATTTCATTATGTTATGAATGAGGTTGGCCTGTCCCTTTGTATATCAATACGGTCAACTTAATTGTGGAGAAGCTGGACACAAAATAACAAAAGAATGCTTACAAACTACTTTTGAAAGCCAAGAAAAAGTTGATTGACGTAAGGCCCACTGTAAATCGTGTGTCAGAAATTTGGCTTGGGTTTCAGCAATGGCTTGAGTCACCACCAAATGCCTTGTCTCAATGCAGCAAGCCCAGCTCATGGGTTTATTTTAAGAAGCCCTACCTAACACACATATAGACTCCTGTTTACATATATGTACATGGATAAGAAGGTATCTATTTAGATACTTTCTCATTATTTGAAAATGTTTCAATATGTTCCACGTAACTTTTCACTGTGGCTGGTATAGAATCCATGGTTCTTCCTTACCATTTAAGCACCCATGTAACATAAGCATGAACACAGATTAGCCAGAGTCCCTCTCAACCTCACAGCCGTAGCTGGTGACTCAAAAGGACCATTTCCTGCAGAACGTCAAGTGTGTTCACCCAGATTCAAGACGTGGCTTGCTTTCCCCTCCCTCACTCTGTGGACATGGCATAAGCCCCGAATGGAAATCAAGCCTGGCCCACAGGGGCCTGAGTTACCAACCTCGTCATTGTTGATGTCTGCGCAGGGGCCGTCTGTTTACACTGGGACAATGCATTCACTGTCCTGGAGTTCTAACCTCTTCCACTCCTCACTCTATTTCTCCCTACCGCCTCATTTATTTTTAATTCAACTTTTCACTCTTTCTTTTCTTTTCCTTCTTCTTGTTATAAGCACATTTTCCCCCTTCCAGTCCTTATCTCTTTGTTTACCATCCTCAATACACTGTTTGTGCTACAATCTTCTTATTGGAAAATACAGTTGTTAGCCCTGGCCTAACCCTGGCACACACAGGAAGGCTCTCAAGCCTCTTGCTCCACTGTCGGGCAGCCTGTTCGAGTCTTCAACGCTTTTTGAGTTCATTTCTGTGCGTGATGTAACGTAGCCCAGTTTCATTCTTTTGCATGTTGCTATCCAGTTTTCCCATTTATTAAAAAGACTGTCCTTTCCTCATGGTATATTTGTGGCTTCTTTGTCAAAAATCAATGGACTATATATGCTTGGCCTTATTTCTGGGTTCTCTATTCTGTTCCAGTGATCTACGTCACTGCTTTTATGCTACACTATTTTTTGTTATGATTTTATTTATTTATTTTTAGAGAGAGGGGAAGGGAAGGAGAAAGAGAGGGACAGAAACATCGATGTGCAAGAGAAACATCAATTTGGTTGCCTCTTGCACACCCACAGCCAGGGGGGACTTGACCCACAACTCAAGTATGTGTCCTGACTGGGAATTGAACTGGTGACCTTTTGGTTTGTGAGACAATGCCCAACCCACTGAGCCACACCATTCAGGGCTATGCTGCACTGTTTTGATTACCATGGCCAAGTAGTAGAGTTTGAAATCAGGAAGTGTGATGCCTCCAAGTTTGTTCTTCTTTCTCAAGATTGCTTTCATTATTTGGGGTCTTTTGAATGTGTTAATTAACTTGTTGAGGGGAATTCTTTCAATGTATATGTATATCACATCATCACATTGTATATTTTAAATATCTTACAATTTTGTCAATAACACCTCAATAAAAAGGGAGAGGGGGGAGTCTTTTCCAAAAGGCTATATAGGCCACTGCATCTATCCAGGAATGCTCTGCCTTTAACCAAACACACCTGCACCTGCGAACGGAGGGAGCATTTCCCCTGCTCCACGGGCCCTCACCTCAGCTCCCAGAGGGCAGGAGAAGCATGAACTCCCAGTCTCCCTAGTTATCGTGTATGAAGGTTAAGGGCATAGACTTCAGGGTCAGATAAGCCTGTACTGGAACTCCAGCTTTGTGATCTCCAGCAAGTTACATAAGCCCTCAATTGAGGGATTAAGTTTTTTCCTCCCTAAAATGGGGATAATCATAATGGTGGCAGTTGTAAAAAATTAAATAAAGCAATTAAAGAGCAGCAGTTAACACCATGCTGACTAATCCTCATCTTGATATACTAGCTCATGTGTAGTGAACACTTTCATGGGCCAAGCAGGGAGCTGAGCACTTTAACTGCATCATCTTGCAGCAACGCTATCGGTTCCGCATTTTGTTATCCATATGACCACCGTAGGAAGTGTTCCTTTGAAGATCTTACCGGCAGTTACCTCCATGAGAGCTGAGCCCACTGGGGCCTTTGTGCCAGGCACAATCATGAGGAACAGTTTCCTCATGGCCATCACCACTCCTGCCTCCCAGAGTCAGTGGCTGATTCAGCCACTGAGGAGACTCCTCTACCTGCTCCATCCTTGTGGAATCTAGATTGGGGGTATGATGGAGAGGGGAACAGCAGCCTCACATATGCCAACAGAAATGTGCACCACGTTAGGAGCACCAAAGCAGGGCACCAAAAGGCTTTCGGGCTGCAGAGCAAAGATAATGTGTGAGCGGCATAGGCCAACCAGGCAGTACTGCACTCCTGGATGGCCCAGTCGTACGCAGCCCCTGAATCTTGACCAGGAGGCCACCTCCATGGAACCCCCCCAAAACTCAACACGGCATAGTATGCTGGCTTCTGCCACAGGCAAATCATTCTCAACATCACTCACAGTAGGATGTCTTTGAAAGTTTAACCTCTGGTCCACGACGGCCTATCCTAAATGGGTAATCAGACCTGCAGGTATTAATTAAACTTATGGTTCTATTTATTGTAGCACTCTGGGGATTGAGCGGACAGCAAATAGCAATAAGTACTTCTGAATGTTCTCTTTGGCTTAATTACTGTTCCATAGTTAGTCCATCAAATTGATGTACAATCAACAAGGCTGCACTTACACTGCTCATTTAGAGTGAGAACGTTCCAGGGCTGCCCACATCTTCCTCACGGTGCCTGAGTTCACTGAAGAATCAAAACAGGACAGAGCCAAAGAGCTCTTTCATCCATTCTAGCCCTTCATGTGTCAGATTGGCAGGGAGCTCCTGTCTCCCCGAGCCAGCATCTTTTTTTCACACATAACTCGGGACTGGAGGGTCCGCTGATCTAACTGCATCATTCTATCCTACCCAGCCTGAACAGGCCAAAGAGAAGGGCAGAGTTATCAAGCTTCCTGTGGTTTTTAAGCCTACTAGGTAGCCAACATAGATAATTAAAAGTATAGATTCTTGAAATCTAAAGGGACTTTAAAGGTTATCTAATCCAACCACGTCATTTTATACAAGATGAAAGTGAGACCAGAGAAGCAAAGTGGCTTGACTAGGTCACACGATGTCTTAGTAAGGGAATCTTGGGTTGCAATAAAGAAAGACGACCTACTCAAGCCAACTTAATTAAGTAAGGGAAGATTTATTATAGAGTACAGGGGACTCAGAGAATCCAATTGGAGCTTCGCAGGGAATGGAAAGTCACCAGCCTCTCATTCCTGCTTCTTCCTGCACACTTGCTCCCTGTGTTATCTGACACACTCTTAGTTCTTGTCCCTCATGACTTCAGCTTGCATGTGGCTTTGAGTTACCATGGTACCAGAATCTGATACACCTACACATAAATTTTCAGCTTCGAAACCCAATACTGTCTAACCACAGGGTCCTTGTCTCTTTAAATTCTGCACATTATGAATTTTATTGTGTCTAGAACACTTCCATATTACACCACCTCTCAATTTCAGCCCAAAGATTATCTGTCAGTTGTAGGGGAAACAGAGTTTGGGGCTAGAATTACTTAGAAAAAGGTGATGGTGTGATGGTAGCCTTGGAGGGGCCATATAAACACCAGAAGAAAGGCGTTGCAACTACCTCATATATTGAATCTCTACCCGTGAACACAATTAGAGGGGGAACACTAAGGACAAACAGGAATAATCAAAACACAAATGCCAGACTTCCTTCTCCATACTTCCCATGAAAATAGCATGTTTTGGTGGCGTCAAGAGGTCCTTCTCCAAGTGATGAACAGAACATCATAAAAATCACCACCCCCTCCTGGAAGAACAGAATAATGGTATTCACATCTCATCCCCTAGTATCTGAACTGCTTCGATTTGCTGTTACTGTTTAGGAAGGAACCAAGGGTGTTGTTTTAAATTCAGATTTTAATTCTCTTTCCATTTCCTCCCTCACATTAGATTAAGTTTTCTTCTACTGAGTGACTGAAGCAAAATGCAACATTTTCACTCCTATTTCTCTCTTGACCTCCCTCTTTCTTATGAATGCCTCTTTCCTTCCACATTCCATTTTACAGAGAAACTAAGAGAAAGCTTAAATGAACTCATGCAGGTAGTGAAGCAAAAAAATATATACATAAATATTGGGTGAGAGCTTCGATTACTGTCTTCAAAAGGGAAGTCCTGTCAGTGGAAAAGGTGCTGAGCTGGTGGTTAGGAGATCCAGCTCTGGGCTTGGAATGCACCAGCTGTGTGACAAGACAGGTGACGCTGGGTCCTGAGTGTGGCTGTGTATAATGTGGTGTAAGGGATCTCTGGGACCTCTTTTCAGACATCCCCAGCCAGATCACCACCCCGGGTCACTCCAGAAGGTCCCATTCACACCCTGGAGCACACCACAGTCTGTTAGCACCGTGGGGCTGAGGGAGCCTGGTCCAGGAAGCAGAATTTCTTGTTCAGCTCCTGGTGCCAGCACCAACTAGTTTACACAGGCTATCGACTTTCCCAGCCCCTATCCTCCCTGAAAAACAGGGACTTTGGATCAGAAGATCTTGATCGAGGTAGATCTTAAACCTTTCAGATTTTAGGCGCCTTTGAAAATTCCAGTACCTGCTATGAAAATGCACAAACACTTCCCAGAAAAATGTACATTCACTTCAAGGGCTGTATACACTTTGGAGGGATTTGTCTAACCTTCTGAGGCTATCCTTGAACCTGTCATGTGTTCAAAAACCCTAAGTTAATATCCCTTGAACTAGACAACTCCTCAGGCACTTCCAGCTCCAGGAATCGGTGAGGACCAGTTACCCCCAAACCTCCCTGTGGAATAAAAGCATTCCAGCACTCTCGGGGGCACAAGAGATCATGGCCTCTATCTCCTCCTTTCACAGAGAAAGGGAGGGCCAGAGAGCTTGGAGCGGCCATCTGCGTCACGGTGTCTGTGGGACTGGGATGAAAACCCATGTCCTCTGACTCAGGTCCCTGGTGCTCCAAGGCACAGGGGCCACAACACACTGGCGATGCTTGGCCACTGGGGGCTCCCTCAGCTCTGTCCCCACCTCAGGAGCTCCTGACTAGGGAGGCTGACAGCCTGAGCACTCCAGGGACAGAGGTTGGATGCCCTGGAGATGTACCGGTTGTAACACTGCCTGGCACTGAGAGCCGAGGGCCAGTGTGTGGAATCAGTACGTGGCCCGCAAAGAAACAGGGCTTCATTTCCAAGGGTAGACAAGAGTGATTCCCCTATGTTGTTCCTAATGGCACCATCAGAATTCCACCAACGCCGGCCAACCCGGGAGACGCCCTGAGCGTCTCTCTCACAAGTGAGAGCTATCACTTGAGAAGATCACAGACCGTTCAGGCTGCCCTGTCTCGCCTGAAAGCTTGGGCTTCTGATAACAGTACTCAGAGCTGTGTCACATTCCATAAATCATATGTATGGGAGAAGGCTCGAAGCGTTTTCTCAAGTTTGTATAAAATCCAGCTCTTTTTTTTTTTCTTTCTTTTTTGCCAGTCTCGATGAGCAGTGGGTGTCTGGGTGGGTGGACTGCGTGACACGCTAGTGAGAAAGTTCCCTCCCCTTGCGGGGCTCCCCGAAAAGGGAGTCAGAGAAACAGCACTTGCGAAAGTGACGGGCGGATAATGCAGCCTGCTGCCTGCCTGCAAAAAAGCGTGTAAACCCGTCAGAATCCCGAGTCCAGTGCAGCGCTGGGCCACAGGAGAGCATGAACCAAGCCTCACTGGCCTTTGTCAGGCTGTGGTTTCATTTTGGGCCAGCGCTGGAGAAGCAGTTCAGACCCTGCCTCCTCTCTTCGAACATCCTGCGGCCAGTAAGGACCCCAGGGGCTGCATTGCCACCACAGGCTTGCCTCTCCTGCCATTTGTCCCCTGCAAAGTCTCCCACATGCCCTCCTGCACTGGCTGTGATGGCCTCCCAACCACCCCCTCTACCTGCCACATTAGACAGTAAACTATGTGAGGGTCCAGAAACTCAGAGTCTGAGGACACGCCACGGCAGCACAGCCATGACATGAGAACAGATGGGAACCTTCTCGGGAACAAAATGTGCACACAAAAAACTGGATTCTGGCTTTGAAGTGTGTATTCACAGTGGAGCTTTCAAGTCTCCCGAAAAGCCCAAGCTCAAACCTGACCTACTTAGGCGGCGCTCTTATTTACGTCTCAGACGAAGAAGCTGTATATTTAGCAAGTGAGGACTATCCACCCCCAAGCCCACTTCTCACTTACAGAGCTGAGCGATTTTCCCTTGTTAATTTTTCCCCAGACTGTCTCCATAAAAGTGGATATATAAGTTAAACGCTGTTAAAAATCCATGAGTTCCAGGAATTCTGCATAAATGCATCTGGATTTTCATTGAGTATATGAGTTAATATTGCTTCAAAGATTAAGGATGAGACGACCGTTGATCCATGTCTGTTCGTCTTCTCCTAGTTGGCAAAGCGGCCATGTGGCTCATCTGTCATTAACACTGCAGCTCAGGTTCACTGGTGCTCCAACATGCAAACTGTAAGTTTCTGCTAGGACAGCCTGCGTGTGCACAGGGAGGTACGGAATTGAAGCTATTATCTAGCTGAGGCAAGCCAAAACAGACATTAGTTTCAATTCTCTGGATTTTCAGGAGAAAGTCCTTGCAACCTTCTTTATTAGGATAATTACCTCAAGCCTCACCTTTTGTACATGTAAGCAAAATTGGAGAGTTTTAATCCTTTGTAACAAACAGCTGCCTCAAACCCTTTTTGGGAGGAGTAGGTATAGAAATACTAAGTGATCTACACACACATAAAGAGCACATCTTCCGCAGGGAATGTTGAGTCTTGCAGCTTTGTTGAAAGGATTCCTCCAAAGAGAAATGTCCTTTGGCAAAATAGGTGCCACAGGGATGTCATGTCCCCGAGATTCAGACTCCCTTGGATTTTGTTGGAAACAGAAGAGGTTAAGGGAATCCAGGTCCCGCTGTTTCCATGCATGCTAGAACATATTCCTCTTCTTCATGATCAGCTTGCTAATCCCACCCTCCCTTAAGAATAAGGCAAACTTGGATGAACAGGGTGTGGGAGTAAAAAATATCTATATATGAAGTCTTATTATTATGACTCTCTTCCAATTTTCAACACAGGTCTATGTTCCATAACAGTATGATCTTGTCGGCCCAGCTCTCGTCCTCTTGACTAAGCAGATGTGTGGGGAGGACCCAGGGTATGCTCATAGTGCCTTCCAGCACCACCTTCTCCTGAGCTGTGACCATGGGGGCCAAATTCTCCTGTATGTGACACATGGCCCAGAGGCAGCAGTCATCATCACCACCATCACCACCACCACCATCTCCACCAGGACCCTCAGCAACAATCTCACCTGAAGTGTGGCTTTGACAGACATGCCTTCCTCCACCTCCATTCCCTGCCCTAGACCTGTCTGTTTCTCAGAAGTTGCTCTGGCCCAAACCAGAAGCCCTCCTCCCTCCTCTCAGAAAAGGAGGAGCTCCATGTCTAGATTATACTGTTTGCTGCAAGCCTGCTAAGTCAGCATTCTCAACTTTACCAACTTAGCTTGGCACGATTAGGTGAAAATAAACACATGCACCCACAGTGTTTCTGTTATCTTCATCTCACTCTGAGGTCATGTCGGACCAGAGCTTGTTGGTACACAGTAGGAGCCTTGAACCCAGCTCCCATAGTTCCAGCAAACAGATCTATAACACAACACCAAGTTCCAAGTGCACATATTCCCATGCTTCAGAGGGAATGATACTGGTGTGAGAATTACATGAGGTGACCCTTGTGCACAGGACTAGACAAAGGACTGGCACAAAATAGATATTGTTGGAAGAATATTGCTATGAACTCAATTGTGTCCCCCCAAAATTCACATGTTGCAGCCCTAAATCCCGTGTGATGGTATTTGGAGATAGGGATCTTTGGGAGATGACTAGGTTTAGATGGGCTCACGAGGGTGGGGCTCTCGAAGAAATCAGTGATCTTAAAAGAAACACCAATGAGCTTGCTCACCATCTCTCCTGCCATGTGAGGACACAGCAAGAAGGCAGCCTTCTGCAAGCCACAAAGAGACTCTCAAGAACCTGACCATGCTGGCACCCTGACCTTGGACTTCCAGCTTCCACAACCATAAGAACTAAATGTCTGTTGTGCAGGCCACCATGCCCATGGTATTTTGTTGTTGCTGCCCCAGCAGACTAGGATAAAATTAGTTCTCATCCACCATCCCCCTTCCCCCTTCTTAGCCCTATGTTCCTCTTTTTCCAGTCATTGGCAACATTCACACAAACAACATTCCACGTTTCAAAGCTCTTTTCTTTCCAAAATCAATCTGAATTTCTGACCTACACTGAACTCCGAGATTGGCCAGGAACCTACCAGGTGCTTGATGTATGAGGCAAAGTCTTGTAAGACCCCGTGCCCTCCAGTTAAACACCTGACTTTGGTGTCCCTGGGAGCTGCCAGTGGGGCTGCTCACATCAGCTGTGATGCTGGGTTCAGAGAGCAAAGTAAATGAAATACGGCTGTGTTGGCTTCTGCTCCATTAGGAAAGGGAAAAATCAATGTTTGCCAAATGGAGAAGGACAAAATCAATAGCGAAAGAAATTTTATTTTCAACCTTCTAAGGGAGCATTACAAAGAAGAGAGAGTGAAAATTATTATTATTTATTGATGTATATAGCACCTTCTGAAAGCCTCAAAGTGTTTTTACGGAATTACAAACTGCCTTCGTCCTTTGCTGCCTACAGACCACTTTGTTCTGCTCAGACACAGCCCTTTCCAGGAGGGGTGAGAGCAGGAAGTATTTGGGCAACACGACACCAACAGCTATGGGGGCGATTACTTCAAGTGGGTGCCTCGCTTATTTATTAAAAAACAGAAAGTAATAGTAGAGGCTAACACACTCTAATCTTGTGGAAAGTTCCTGAGGAAGAAGCCAGCTCTTTAGATTTTTCGATGGCATCATAATATGTGTGGTTTGGCAGAGAGAGGAGAGAACCCTCTCCCCACCCTTCTCCAATGTTCCTTTGTTGGAACAAGCAGCACATTTGGGGAGAATCAGCCACCTGCTGCCAACATCTTAATGCAGTTCCTGGCAGAGGAGTGTTGATAGATGGCTTTAAAGCCAGGAGTGTAAACTACTGAGCAAACTTTCCGGAGGATGGAACGTCGACAGAGAGGGGTTGCAGGAAGCAGGGCTTCTGGAAGTTGGCAGCTGTTTGAAAACTCCACAAAGGGAAGAGCGATTTCAACTTTTTGAGCTCCTCTCACCTGGTGTTTTCTCATTTGAACTTCGAAATGGCGCCTTGAGAAGGAGAGGGCAGGAAGTATTAACCCCATTTTATAGAGGCTCATAGAGTGTAAGTGACTAACCCAAAATCACTCAGCTGTTCATGGACAGAGCAACGAGTGGAACCTAGTCTTAGTCAGAAGGAAGATGAGAGATGAAGTAGCTCAGTTTTCTACCTCAAACAGGAGTCTGCCAACCAACCCTACGGTATCCCTGAGAAGCAGGCAAATCCACAGAGGGGTTGGGGAGGTGGGTGGTGAATTCATCACTTCCTAAGAATTGCATTCACTTTTGAAATAACTGTTTGATATCTTAATTATTAAAACACAAAGGTCAACTCCATATAGTGTCCTCTGGTTCCTCCTGTGTCATCTAGAACTTTCCAGCCTAATCTCACTTCAAGTAAGAAAGACTGGTTCCGAAAGACCACCATCTAGTCTTTGATAAGTATCTCCAGTCCCCTAAAGACACGGTTTCCAGATGTGTCCCTCCCTATCCTGGACAGTTCCAATTTTTCTCTATTACATATTAAAATATTACACTAAGAACCCAACAAAAATTCTGAATATCATCTGACATCATGAGACAGTAAGACAATTTCCTCACATTTTCTGGATACTAGAAGATGTGTTTTGGAAGGAATTTTCATTTACACTATGGACTTTAAGTGGCCTACTCAAAATCTAAGATCTTTTCATAGAAACTGCCAGATTTTCCAGCCACCAAGACCCATCCTATACCTTCATTACTGACTTTCTTAAACCTCACTGCAGAACTCTACATTTAGAAGAATTAAGTTTTCTCTTCTTACTCACACCCATTATTTCAGCGTATCACATTTTTATGACTCCTGATTCTGTCTTCTGGCACATTATTTATCCTACATAGGTTTGCTGGTCCAACTTTCTATCTCTTCATTTAGATTATTCATATATCAATTCAGTGAAATAGAACCTTTCGCTGAGCACTACAACAGGCCATGGGGGTAGTTCTCCTTTGGTTGCTGTTAGCTCATTAATCTGCACTTGCTGATTATTCAGTTGGAATGAATTTCCTCAACTCGTATTCTTGCCAGGCACTGCTCTAGGGTTAGCCCCAGGTAATACCTGCTTTAAGAAGAGGGATGAAGTATGCAAAATCCTCCTAGATCTACTATTTTGCTACCCCCCGCCCCTTTGCTTTTGGTCCATGGTTCTACAGGCTGGCTATGTTTAAGGACCCAATTTGGTATCCTAATACGTCCTTGTCATCCACTTTCCCCTGAGTTTGGAAGCTCCGGGCTTCCCATCCCAATAAACCAAGCTGTCCACTACAGACTTCAGTTTCTTCTGCTTGACAACTCTCCCTTGAAATCAGCTGACTTTACTCTGTTTTTCCTTTTGTCCTCTTATGGTGTCCCTTGTCCCTGAGGCTAGCCTACCACCTCATACAGCTTTATCTTATCTACACAAATATTATACAAAACTTTGTGAAAGTTTTCCATGAAATTGAGATATACCATATATATGAGGTCTGTCCAGAAAAAGTCTGACCATTGTTAAAATAATGAGAATAGTTTGTGTGACATTGACATAATCTGGCCGCCAAGGAAAGTGGACTAGAACACACATGCATAAACAATGACAACTTCACTGCATTAGTCAGTGGGGATGGTAGATGTCGCTGAGTGAGCGTGTGTACTGTGTAGACGTCGCATTCAAGATGACTGAGTGAGTAGAGCAATGAATCTGAATCCAATTTTGCATTAAGCTTGAACATTCCTCCATGGAAACTCTTCAGATGATTCAGAAGGCCACAGCTATGGGCAGCTGGTGGTTGGCAGCTTCAGCACAACAACTCACCTGCTCATGCCTCACGTCTCATGCAGTTTTTGGTGAAATAACAAATCACCCAGGGGACTCAGCCCCCCCACAGGCCAGATTTGGTACCCCACAACTTCTGGCATTTCCCAAACCTAAAATTATCTTTGCAGAGGAAGAGATTTCAGACCATTGATGAGATTCAGGCAAATATAACAGGGCAGCTGATGGCGATTGGGAGAACTGTGTGAGGTCCCAAGGTGCCTACTTTGAAGGGGACTGAGGCATCATTGTCCTATATACGATGTTTCTTTTATCTTTTATCTTCTTCAATAAACGTCTCTATTTTTCATAGTACATGGCTGGATACTTTCTGGACAGACCTTGTATAGCATCCCAGTATCTATCAAGTCTGGCCACCTTATCACAAAAGGAAATCATTTCTGTGGAATAAACTTCTGTGTGGGTTTAGCTCCCCCTTCTCAGAAATTATCCCTCTCCCTCACACACCACCTACATCGTTTTCAGATAGTCAGTGTGATTTCACACCCAGCCTCAGCCCAATAGTCCAGGTGGACAACTGCCCCAACCTGGGACAGACACATTTCTTCTACAGGAACTAGCACTGACACCGAGTCAGAGAAGCTCATTTCTCCTCAGCGACTAGACTCAACGCATAGTGCTTAGAAACTGGGCTGCCATGTTTCCAGTCTCTTGGGCTATAGGGAAGCCCCCTCCCGGTGATGGGCAGAAGGCAGAAACAGAAGGGCCAGGAGGGACAGGGACCACAGACCAAGCAAATGCCAAAAGTCCAAAGGACTCTGGTTCCTGTTTTTCTTGAGATGAGCCACATTCTTTTCTTTTGGTTTCAAGGGTCATCCAAAACACCTTTCAAACAAATCCCTTTTTTGCCTAAGCTAGGTTGAGTTCAGTTTTTGTCATCTGCCACCAAAGAGTCCTAAGTGACACAGTGAAGGCACCAACCCCTCCACCCCCCAGGGCCAGCCGGTGCCCCAGCCTTCCAGGACCAGTGAAATCGTCCACACTCACACAGTCCCACAAAGAGCCTCTAGGCCTGGAAAAAGAAAGATCAGTAAACAATTGTATCTTACCTCACCTTCCCTATGAACAGATAAGCAAAACCTTACAGTCTTTAATTTTCTCTGACAATGTACCAACAACTGAGACAATTCCCTTTTCCTTCATGCTGTTTATTTCAGCAACTACTTCATTTTTCCTTTTTCTTTCTTTCCTACTCATGGCAAAGGACAGCCCCCTCTACCAGGCCACTATCCAAACCATGGATTGGAACAGGCCCTGGGAGAGAGACCTGGAGACACCAAGGCCGCTGAGTGTGTCTGCCTGTTTCAGTTGCATTGAGTTGAGTGGAGAAAGGGGTTTCCCGCAGAAGAGCCCCCCTGCGCATGGCACCAACCTTCCATGCTCAGGCCCTGCTCTCCCTGTTCACGACCCAGGCAGGTCCCAGGCAAATATCTGAGCCACTCACTTGTTCATGACACTTCCTGGTTAAGTCAAAACTGATTCCCAAAGGCAGGTAGAAAAAAAGCATGGAAAAGCGCTCCTAAACTCAGTCAGATTCATAAACACAGACAACAGTTAAATACAGAAAGGCTCCATCCATTCGAAGCCAAAAAAAAGAGAACCCAGAATCACTTGGGAGTCACTGGCCTTCCAGTCCAGAGGAAGGGAACTGTCCCTCCAGGTCGGCCTGTGCATTCACTAAGCAATGAGAACACAGTGACCATCCACCCAGAGACCCCAGCAATACTCCCTGCAATGCTCTTGAGGCGGTGCCAGGAGAGAAAGCCGCAGGCCTCAGAGTTGATGTAACTGAAACAGATGTACAGAGTAGATTCTGTAGGGTCGCCATTCCTGTGTGGTTTATTACTTGTTCCCCCTCGTACCTTCGACAATCAGGACTCACTCAATCATGTGAGGGGCCCACTGCAAAATGAAAATGCAGAGGCCCTTGTTCAAAAATCCTTAAGACTTCCCAGAGGATACCAGCAAAGCATTAAGCCGAGCACACAGGTTGCACCCCACAAAGCTGTCCTAGTCTGTAACACCTTGGCCATGATTTATGTAGAATAAATGCTTATCAATGAATCAGTGAATTGAATACCTGGGTCCAGAATCAGAAGAAAGGGGAAGGGAGAGAGGACACCCCTGCTTCAAAGCAAGCAACCCATTTTTATCTTTGGGTGCCTGCTTGAAACTCTCGTATGAAAGGGTTTTACCATTAAGTAAAGTTGGAGACAGGCTCTCTGGAAGCATCTTTGCACAATTTCAGCACAGTTTCACTTATAACTAAGTTCTCACTAAATCAATTTGGCAACAGGTTAAATAGACAAAGCCATTAAAACGGAGGATCAGAGAAAAACCCATAATCCAGCGTGTAAAATTTAAGTTTCTTTCAGAGCTTGCTGTTCACTTACAAATAATCTGTGAGTTCATGGTCTGCTCTGACCATCTCCTGTGCTAAACCACCTCTCATCATTTCATTTTCATGCTACTCACCAATTTGCTCCTTTACGTTTGCATTTTTACCCATGGCCTCAGTTCCTGTTTGTTATTAGCGTCTCGTATCAAAGTACCTGCCGTAGGACTGTTACAAGCACCCGATCAATCTTTAAAGGAGGCGTTAAACACTTGTTGGATGCTTGCAGTAACCTTGATCTGCTCTTTAAAAGCAAAGGATGGGAATGCTTACCCAGCATTTTCTGAGAAATGAGTGTAAATTGCAGGAAACAGCGTGTAAATTAAAGGAACTGCCTAATATCATTAACCACACAGGAAATGTAATGGGTCTGGAAAACAAAAGTGTAATTTATGAGGAAATATCAATTGGAATAATGTAAATAATGGGTTTTTCACTGTGGTTTCTATTACCTGTGGAACTAAGGTAGTCATTAGGCGAGGAAGTGCTTATCAAAATCTAGAAAGGTTCTCTGAAGATAGGGCTTTAGAATGTCATACCACCTTCAGGAAAGCTCCCTAATGGGCCCAGCTGTGTTCCCTTGCTCCTCCAATTTCACCGAGGACACCTATAAAATACAGACTAGCTCTTGGCCAGGATTTCAGGGAAAGCTCTCCGCACTCCGCTTCCTTTGGACGGTGAGTGTCTCTACTCTGGGCTCACACGCCTCAACGCTGCCTCCTGCAGCGGCCAGACACCGCCAACAGGGGCTCACTGAGGTCACCCGTCTGAACTAGAATGGGTACTGCTGTTCTTGTGTGCCTCCGCATGAATCAGGCTAGCCCACTTTCCTCTCTTTGGGAGCAGTTAGCCTCTCAACATGGAAAAAAAAAAATGCATGGCAGTGTAAATGACCGCAGTGCCTCCACATAAATGGAAAGACAACACAAACCTCTCAGTAATGATTAAGCATGTGAGCTTTAACTGAAGCTCATGCTCAGATACAGAAAAGCAGCATCAACTTGTATTTTTTTGCTATAAAAGCCCGATTGTTACTTCCACTGCTTACCTTAACTCTACCCTATAGCAAAGGGGTTGACGGGGATAACCTGGAGTAATAATGGGGGTTAAATGCCAACACACCCAGTATCTGTGTTTCTGAAGCTTTTGAGGTCCAGATTCCCAACCACAGAAGACTGAACAAATCGTTAAATGTCGCAGAAAACAATATGAGCAATAGGTGTATTCTGCACCCCTGTTTTTCTTCTCCCGGTTGTCTCTTGACTAAGAAGTCCTGCTAATTCATTCAGCTACAACAACTGCCTGGTCCTCCTGGCTTCTGCCACTCAGAAGTCTCCCAGGGGAGGGGGCTTCGGTCACACCATCCCGGCCTTGGGCACAGCCTGCCTCCAAGGGGACTCTGTGGCCAGCTCCATCCTCTGTCTGGAGCTTCCCGCTCTGCTCCTACCTTCCCAGGGCAGCCTTAATGTTCAGGAAAAGAATTCTGCCTTCCCCAAATGCTATAACCCTAACCACCTAAAACAAGCCCTTTTACATACTGAACAACTCAAAATAAGAAAACGGAACAGCACATTCTAGAACATTTTTTTACTCCCAAGTCAACACATGGTCAAAGGTTAAAAATTCGGAACTTTCCGGTCTCCTCCATGGGTGTTTATGACCCTGCTAGGGAGGGGCGATTATCTTCTTGGTATTAGCAGTGCTCTGAAGGTAGAGGCAGTGACATTTATTTCTGCACACGGAAAGAAAAAAATAGCCTCTTTCTTGTTCTTATTTCTGGCCATCACAGGTATCCTTCTTTATAATTACTTGGGCTATTGCTATTGCGGCCATCATTTTCACTATTTACTATTATGGGTATTTAGAGGCTCATAAAAATGTGAGCTTCCTCAATGCTTAAACAGCACGAGAGATAAATCAGAGGCGCGGAGCCCTGGCTGACACTGGATGAAACCTGACTGGTAACAGCTGGATTGCTCTCTCGACTAAATATTTACAAAAGGCATGATTATATCACTGAGCGACACCATGCGAATATAACAATTTATCAATCATCTTGTTTAACACCAATCCCCACGGGAAGGCCACATTCCCTCTCAACAATAAGAAGCTACTGTATGCTAATTAAGTGACTTATTTTCACTTATTTCAGACACGTATGCCCCTGTGCTTTTATAACAGCACATTTCACACAGAGACCAAACGAATGTTTTATAGAGAAGAAAAAGGGAGGGGTGGTGGGGGCCCAGTTAACTCCAAATCTTGGCTCACACTCAGTCTTCTGGGCTTAAAGTGGAGAAGGGTGGACATGTTAAGGCGTATTCTAGGAATCTGGCTGCAGATGTTGCTGCTAATTCTGGAGAACATGAGAAAAATGAAAGGAGAGGCCAGTAGCCTCTTGCAGTTGAAGCAAAAGTGTTTAACCATTTGTTATTTACCACGTAAGGAGTCACTGCAAGGCCAGTCCATCATTACCGTTCGCTCCGCCCCATGATGAGCTATGAGAAGGAGACAGGGTGGGGTTCTCACCCTCGGTGCCCTTCAGGCTCAGGGACGTCCGTGCCTGCCCAGCCTGACCTGCACAACATCACAAGGAACACAGAAGAAAGCTTCCATAAAACCCGGCAGTAGAGAAATTCGGGGGGGCGGGGGGGGGGGTGGCTGTGCTGTCAACGGCATGGTTTTGAATCTTCCAGAATCTTCACATAAAAGCATGCAGACAGCAAAACCAAAACCCAGAAACATTTGTGACAAAACTAGGTGACAAGTTTTCTCTAAAAGTCTCAAAATACAACACCTTAACTGGTGTGGTTCAGTGCATTGGGTATCATCCTACAAACCAAAAGGTAGCAGGTTTGATTTCCGGTCAGGGCACATGCCTGGGTTGTGGGCCACGTCCCTAGTAGGGGGCGCAGGAGAGGAAACCACACATTGATGTTTCTCTCCCTCTCTTTGTCCCTCCCATCCCCTCTCTCTAAAAATAAATAAATAATGTTTTTAAATAAATAAATATGTGCTTGCTTCAGCAGCACGTACACTAAAATAAATAAATAAAAGTCCCCAAATACAAGTGCATAGTTGCTAAAGTACCTCCTGCCCCAGCACCTGAGCATTACGGGCCTGTGAGAGGAAAAGCACAGGACACAACGGGCACACCTGTGAGCGGAGACCCACAGAGTCCCCACAGGTGCTCCGTGGAAAGGGTCCTGGGCGAATCTGAGAAATGGCTCGACCTGTGACGGGAGAGCTGAAGGCCCTCCAACTGCCCTCAGCCCCCCAGCTGCCCTTCCAGGAAAGGGCCCCACTAAGGAGACACTGTCAGGAATGTAGCCCAAACTGAGCAGGATAGCGATTACAGCAGTAAAGGGAAGAGAAGGTGCAGGTAAAAGCAGCGGGGGAGGGGAGAAACAGAGTCAGGAAACCTCAGAAAGCAGGCGGCCCCCTCTTGTTTTTTTTAACACTCTACAAAAACCACACAGAGGGAGCTCCACAAAGTTAGCAAAGCTCTGTGAACCTCTCTGCCATTTAAAAATTCAAAAAAACTAAATTCACATAAAAATGAGCAACTGAAAATGTACAGGTCAGTTCCCACACCAAGTGACTATCAGAAAAAAGTAAAATATGTATCAGAACAACATCCCCACAGACAATGAAAACATGCCAGAAAGACAAATCCAAAAAGAAAAAAAAAAATCAAAACTATTATATAATCTCTCAAAACAAACTAAAGACATTAAGGAAATTATATGAGACATGAAAGAAAAATAAATTAGAATTAGAAAAATTCAGTAATGAGGGGATAAAATCCAAGAAAAAATTATACATAATATATTTTAGAAATAAGACTAAATTATAAGGAACTCAAAAGCAAATAAATAACAATAAATAGTACCTTAAGAAGGTAAAATGGAGGAAAATTTTTAAATATTGTATTAAAAGATTGTAAAAAGAGTCAAGAGAAAATGGTAAATATTAAAGATAAGCAAAAAATATATAACATGTGGATAAAAATAGTCCTTGAAAAAGAAAATCAAAGCAAAATAGCAGAATAAATAAAAACCATAACT
>VMDR010011733.1:0-27900 GCA_007922815.1 Macrotus californicus | reverse complement strand
GAAAGAAATCATTGTAAGTCTCCCACGGCAATACTGGTATCCTAAACTCCTGTGTGCTCTTGTTTGAGCGCAGAGGCCCCTAAATGCAGATAAGCATCATGATTGGTGGTAATAACTCTCCCTTTCACCGTAGTTACTCTGTGCGCCGTGCTTTTTGTAAGTAAAATGTCCTTTGGTGATTAGGAGATAAATATCATCATGTAAAATTGATGCTGTAGAATTAAAATGTTATGTTTACCCTGAAGAATTCCACATGATCAAAAAAAGAAATCTATAGACTTTTGACAGTAAATGTTATCCTCTTACATATTTAATTTCCTCCACAGAATTGTTTAAATTTGCAAACGCTAGCTATGGGTCGTGTTCTACAAGCAGACTCTCTCCCGAGTCGTGTGATCACCGGAGAAAGACATTCTACTAACCCAATAGGACTGAATCACTGGGAAAAAATGCTTTTCCTTGGTGACCTTTTATGTGTGGTCGGAAGAGGAATGACTAGTAAAGTGTAATTAAATCCACTTTCACAGGCTTAAACTGCCAGGGACTGTATTTTAAGCAGCAACCGTGTACCTGGCCTCTGGTACAGCTTTGCCAAGGAGATAATCAACTTTGAGAAGTCATGACATATGGGATTATTTGGTTTGGTTTGTATTTTAATACTGAGATTAAGTCTGTTTATTTGCCTGTGAACTGTATATAGAAAGGTGGTTAATAACTTTGAAGTACAAAATTAATAGCTTGTTACCCAAGGTAACTAATATAATTAGCTCCCCCACGCTGAGTCTTTATAACAAATGTGAAAAGCAACAAAGATCAGGCAGTAAAACCTTTATATTTTTCTTTTGATGGTTTTCTCTTTCTTGTTTCTTTTCCTCTGCTTTGGTAGAAAGGAGCAGTTCATGTTTTTAACAAGTCCAATGAATCCCTTTCTACAAAAGAAGAATTGTTGATACATAGAAATTGAGCTAGCTGTACTAGAATTTGAGATTTCACCACCAAATCATTTTTCTTGAAATTGTGATATTCATTTGCAAGAAAGAAGGAAAGTGATAGAATTTTGGCAAATTATATTTAAGATTCTTCGCATTGCCAGGTGATGGGCACCTCGTTCTCTGAGCAATAACTCTGTTCTTAGGTGAAAACAGCAATTTATTTTCTTTGTTTCAGCTCTACCCATTTTTAAAGGTGGCATCATATATTATATTCACCTCCATTAATTGCAAAAATAAGCAGTAGTTGAATTCATCCAGGTAAATATATACTCAGAGTGACAAAATTAGAATTAAAAAAACTGTATTCTAATCACGTTATTCTGAACTGAAAAAAAAATCTGCTTGCCGGAGCCTGGGAATATGCATCTCCCTCACTTCACGACAGCTGAACAAATGGCAGGAAGTGCTTGCACAGCTGCCTGTGACCTTTGGCAGATGCTCTGGGCTTGTGTGGCTCCGAGCCCAGCGTACAGCAGCCAGGACAGAGGGACTGGCATGATTCTCTTTGGGGAGCCTGTCCTGTTCTCTCCACCTTTGCATTCTGTTAGCCCTGAGGGCCTCACCTTTCCCTGTCTCCTGAGTCTTCCGGCTTGCACCAGTTTGTTAACCTGTTGACCGTTATTTGGTTGGTACAGTTGTTAAAATGTTTCTCCCATGTGTGTGTGTGTGCGTGTGTGTGTGTGTCTGATTCAGGATTTAAAAAAGTGCGTATGTGTATGAGACTGTGTGAGAAGTCCCACGGGCAACTTAGAAAGCTACCACTCAGACTGGCCCTTGAGTCAGATCATTCCTGAAGTCAGCCTCTGTTTTGCAGTAGACTGACTGTAGGGAAGCAGTCTGCAGACCCAGTTCCAGTCCTGTTTCCCAGCCCTGGCTCCGTGTCCAGGATCTAGGCTGGCACCATAACCCTGAGGTGTCACGATTGGCCAGGACGGCCATGTAGAACTAAAGAGAAAGCTTACACTGGTTCCTTAGATGGTCGTCACCATCCAGCTGCATGGAGCATCCACATGATTAAGATCAAACGTTGGTGTCACAAATTTGTGTCATCACCACCATTATTAGATTTGCTTGAGGTCATTTCCACCATCCTTCTTCAGCACCCGCTCTGCAGCACAAGGTGCAATGGAGATGTGAAGGAACTGTGTGCCGGGTGTCTGCCCTGGGGGAAGGAACAACAATGGAGGTGGGCAGGCGAGCGTATCTTTAAGAATGGAGTCGTAAATAATGGCTGAACAGTTGATCACCAAATAGAAGAGCCTGTACTAGTTAAACATACTGTACTCTAAGAGTGAAATATTGGGTTCTAATCCTAGGCGGTTTTCCCCTGAACAAGTCCACTTTTCTAATTGCATTGTAGTTTCTGCATCTGTAAGGGAGGAATCGGATTGAATGATGTCAATAATGTCTTGCAACTCTAATCATTTTAAATTCTAAGCTGCATGATATCACAGGATTATGCGTAAAGGTCTGTGGGTGTTTAAAGATAAAATTGCTAAGTAAATTTTTGAGAAGCATTGAAGAAAGTTTAAAAGTGAAGATTTGAGCGGAATAAGGGAGACAGGAGACCTCAGGCGGCGGGGCAGGAGCGGGGGTCTGTTCTGTGCGGGTAGGAGGTGAGCGTGGGTGTTCAGGACTGGACTTTGATGGATTAAGGACTTTCTACCTTATTTTATCTATGAAGTGATAATGAGATAATACAATATCTTAACAAGAGAATAATAATGTTAAAATGGCTTTAGCAAAATTAATACAGTATGATGTAATGAAAAACTCAACTGTATAAAGACTGACAGAATTAGAAAGCTAAGCAATACATATTGGGGTGAAGGATATTGAGAATATTAAATAACAATTTTTAAAGTCTATTTTAGCAAAGCAAAGTAGGGGAACAAATGCCTCTTTTAATTTGTGCATGCTTCTCTCAAGCCTTAGCAGTAAGCATAGTTTTCTACACAGAGGCAAATCTTTTTCAGATTGTTAAGTTTATAAAAAATAAAACAGTTAGAAAGACTTAAAAGCAGTATGAAAATAAATAAAAATCACTGTTCAGTGATAACCAGCATTATACATTTTTGTTATTTTTTTTTTTAGGTTTTCACAATTGGGTTGATAATAAACGTATGGTTTTTGTATCCAGCCTCTCTTTATTTTCACATTAAATAAGGGACCATTTCCAAGCCATTAATATATACTTGAAAATATTATTTTAATTATACTATAATGTCTTATAAATGTGCCCCAGTGTACTAACACATTGCCCTATTATTAGGTAATTTGCTCGCAGCTTTTGTGGGGCAGTAAGCATCACATCGTTTCATCTCACTCCGTTATTCTTTCAGCGGGATTATTACACATCTGTTCTGTGCCACGCACTGTGCCTGCACACGATGGCAAACCAGCCAGCAGACACAGGCTCTGCTCGCTGCAAAAGTGCTGTCATCTGGGCTACATTTGAACAGCTTCTAGAAAGCGGGAGCAGAAGGCTGGTGTTGCGACATTGTTTTGCTACATCCTAGTTAGAAAGGGCACAGAAGAGAAAGGATTCAAAGGCACCTGCAGAGTTTCAAGCTCATGGACATAAGTGATTAATGAGGTCATTGAAATAATGGGGACATTGACAAGGAGAGCCAGTACAGGGACCTCAAGAAGCAAACCAGGTTCCTGAACTTTCTGTGATAGCCGGTGAGCCCAGGTGGAAATGTCCAGTACACAAAACACGCAGAAGCAGGAGAAAGGTGAGGATCAAGGGGTCATTTGCCCACACCACAGCAGTTCTCAACTAAGGAGAAGGTGGAGGGGGGAATGCCAGGGAGCCTCACCCAAACCTTAGAGATGCTCACAGCTTGTCAGCGTGGGGCGTGGGTGGGAGCTAGACCAGGAGAGAACAGCACAGTGGCGTAAAAGTCCAAGGAAAGGGAAAGAAAGGAGGGAAACACCACTCCCTCGAGGGAAGCTGTAGATGAACTCAGGTCTGTTTAGCTGGCGGATGGGTGTTAGAAGGCCGGAGCCTCCCCTTTCTGTCCCACAGCATGTCCCTCTCGCAGCCGGAGCGGTAAGGGGGTGGTACGGAATGTTTGTTCCTTAGATGCTCTTAGCCTAGAGGAAGAGAAGGGTTTTCTGCTGAAGGGATGGAAGAGTTGACACAGAAGACACATCTGGGTTTCATTAGGAAAGCTAAGACTGTCCCTGGTTTTTAAAGGAGGCGTTGGATCCTCTTCAGTGTCTGGGAGAGGCTGGGGTGAGGGTGGATGTGGCCTCAAGGAGGCCCTGTTCCAGGCCCTCCACTCCCGACTCTGCATTCTTTCAGGCTTTGATCGTGAAACAGATCCCACTGCTGAGTGAAAGGGTGAAGACCCCTGGACTAATGACACCTTCAAGTCCTCCCAGGTCAAAAGTTCTGTGGGGAAAAAAAGTCCATGTAGAAGAAAAATGATTCCTTTTTGCAAAGAAGCTTCTGTTTGAAGACTAGCTGGCTGTGCTGTAGAGATTGGCATTAGGTCGCATGATGAAAAAATATTTTTCACCCCGTGTTCTTGCATTTAGATTATGGTATTACAAACTTTCTGTAAGTGGAAAATGAACATTTTCATAAATCACTTACTCAGTTATTTATATCTCCAACAAATATTTATTATGTGGTTATTATGGGCTAAATATTCTTCCATATTCTGAGGAGACAACAGTGCACAAAACAAAGTCCCTGTTCTCAGGGAGCCTATATTCCTGTGCAGGAAGATAGATGATAAACGAATGCATGTATAATGTGACTCATGAGTGTTGCATGAGAGATCGTTCTTTATTTACAGCGTTCGGGGGAGGTCTTGCTCAGAAAGTGATAATTTGTGCATTGAGTGAAGTTAGTGAAGGCATGAGACACGCAGATTCCAGGGATCAGAGCATTTAGGTGGAGGAAATAGCAGTTTGTGAGTGCTTAATGTCAAAGTTAGAGTTCTCAAGTCCAGTCTTGGTGAATTAAGGATTATTCTGCCTAGTGCATTAAAGCGATTTCTAATATTCCTGTTACTTTGCCCTCCATTATGTAAGGCATGTTCTTATATGAGAAGTCCTTGCTTTTCATGAAGCATTAGAATTCCTGTATCATTTACTCCTCAGAAGGCAGATTGGGAAAATCAACAAACGGAGTTTGAGAATGCCTGTGTGCGTGTTTCAAGGTGGAGTTATGCTGCAGCTGGAGATGTGGGCTTCCTGATTCACTTCGCCAGAAATGTTGGTGTAGACAGGAGAAAGCAGGAAATGTTTCTGTTTTGGAGAGCGGGTGTTGGTTATAGGAGAGAACAGAGAAAGACTATCCAGAGGATGAAGAGAGCCAGAGGGCACTTGTTTTGTGAAGTCAGGAGAATTTCAAGGAAAAAATTTATCGACTGCATCGATGATGCGCCTGATTCTTAAATGAAAGGGTGGTGCTGTGGCGGACGCTGTGGGCAGGCGTTGGGGGTTCCAGGTAACATCTGAAGTGCTGGTGTAATACCGAACGGTTTGCAGCTGCGATCGGACAAAAGAAGAAGGTAGTTGCTAGCCATATTTTGTTGACCAGTTGTTGATCTGATACATTTTTACAGAAATAGGAATGCTCTCTTTCTAATTTCTATAATTCTTTTTAGGTTATGTTCCTGTTAACATAGGATTGATTTTAGGCATGTCCGTCCTGCCTGTATTTCCCAACTGCCGCGGTTTCACCAAAGACATTTCTGGAGGCAGCAGTTCGCTTCTGTGTCTAACAGGCTTAGGTGTTCTGAAAACGTTCCAACCTAATACATTCCTATTTTATACTGCCATTTTGTTTATTCATGGTTTTATTGTCAATATATGACAGCTCACTGGCTGTTGCAATTATTTCTTTTCATGTGACCACCTCAGAACTCTGGGTGAAATCAATAACAGTCATTTAAAAAGTTATTTGTCGTAGTTTCAGAGTCACGGACTCAGTAAGGAGTCGGCAGGACGGTTCTGGACTTGGGGGCTCTCAAATGGTATCAGGCAGGCGGCGGGTAGAGCGGAAACACTGGGAACTGGAGCACGTGGGAAGCGGCCCAACACCTCTCTCCTCGTAGAAACGGAAGGTCCTAAATGGGTTCCCTCCAGGTGGGCTAGTCTGAGCTTCCTCAGGGTCCGCTGACTGGGTTCCGAGAGTGGGAGTCTTAGGAGGACCACATGGAACCTTCATTGTTTCTCTTGACATAGCCTCAGAAGTCATAGAGCAGCTCTCCATCCATCAAAGCAGCCACAAATCCTCACCCAGAGTCTAGGGGAGGGGACATCAACCCCAGTTCTAGATGGGAAGAAAGGCAACAATGCTGGGGCCATGTTTTAAAACTCCAAAACTGAAATTATGTAATTTTTCATTAAGTCACATCAACCAAGTTGAGCTGATAAACAGCTTTGTAGGAAAAAATAATCTGTGAAACAATTTCTTCAAGCTGCTAATTTTTCTTTTCTTTTCCCCATACTCCAGATAGCTGTTAACGGTACTCTTTCCCGTGACAATATGAAAGTGTGAATTGTCACAGAGTGTTATTTGGTGGGTCATGAGGTCCCTCATTTGCTCACGCTCCTTTTTCACCCTTTTTTGACTAACAAGGTCACAGATGTGTCAGACTGAAGAGGATGGTGAAATACCACCGCAGTGTGACACATCTGAGGCAAGTGAGGAGGTGGTGATACTTATAGCAAATTCTCAGAATGTTATCCGTAAAGCAGATTTTTATAACTCAAATTCTGCCTTCAATTTTTTCCCCTTGCAGTGTGCTCCCACAGATAAGTCTTTTATCCCTCAGAACATCCCATGTGTTATCTCTTATGGAAGGTGGCATGGAAGGTGGCTCCTGGTATTCATGCCCTTATGTCCTGCCTTCCCCTTGAGTGTGAGCTGGACCTAGAGACTTTGGACAGTCTACAGCAAAAGTGATGAGATATTACTTCCGAGACTGCATTACAAAAAGACTGCTACTTCCTTCTCTCTTGTCTTCTCTTACCGTCTTGTGGCTCACTGTGAGGCGAGCCAGCTGCCATGTTGTAAGTTGTGCTGTGGAGGGACCCACATGTCAAGGAGCTAAGTTTCCAGCCTGTAGCCACTGAAGACCAGAGACTTGGCAGCAACCCTTTGAGTGAGCTTGGAAGTGGCTCCTCCCTACACTGAGCACTCCTGGGAATCCACAGCCATAGTTAACACTTCCATTGCTACCTTGTGAGAGACCCTGAGCAGTAGCACCCAGCTGAGGTGCTCCTGGATTCCTGACCAACAGAAACTGTGATATTATAAATGTTTGTTACTTAAAGCCACTACGTTTTGGAGTAACTTGTCCCACAGCAGTAGGTAGCTAATACATTTTCTTTGATCCCATGACCAAGTTAGGGTAGGTACTATTGCTGTTGTCTTATTGCTGAGGAAACTATCTTCAGAGATTATGAACTTGCTTAAGAAGGCATATTTAATAAGTGCCAGAACTGAGACTAAATCCTAAATCATCTGACCCTTCCACCAAAATACTGTTTTGTAGTTATTTTGTTGGCTGTTTTTTGCTCTGGTTTGCAGCCAGGAGTGTGCATGAATGACTTGGGAATCGTTTTCTGAGTACATAGTCTCAGGCCCCACATGGGGCTTCAGAGTCTCCGGGCATCGGCCTCTGTGCAGTCAAATACACAGGCAAGCCCTGCCTGAGGGGTCCTCCTGGTTAAGAAACTCCACTCTTAAAGATACATATCATGCTTCAACATGTTATGCATGTTTTAAATTTTCTGGCCTTTTGTGGCAACCTAAAAACCTAGATAGTGTACACATACTCTCGAGAATAAAGAAATCATTCAGTCAGACTAAGTCCTGTGTTTCTTACAGGGACACTTTTGGTGGGACCTTCTTGGGACATGCCTTTATAACAAGTATCTTTGAAGGTTTCTTTCACATGGCATTGTGTTAGTAATACTAGGTGACTATTAGAATTGTGTACACAGCAAGTGAAGATCTGTAATCATCATATCCCAGCACTGCAACTTCATATCTGTTCTGATTACCTGATTAACATACTGGCTCCCTTCCTTTCCTTATACCTCAGAAGACTTTACTCTCAAGGATGAGTCTGTCCAGACTGTTAATCTTTTGTGAGGCATGAGTTCATTTAAAATCTGACCTTGTATCATCTCTTGCCCAACCCTGTACAAGAAAAAAAAAAAAGCCTCCTCAAATCATTCTATCCTAGATTGATCTCTCCTGTCTCATTATCATATATCATGATAGAAAGCTGTGGCTGTTTGATTGAAATTTATCATAGGAATAATATGCCCAAGTCATCGGAGCATGTCCCGTAGAGAGCGGTTTCATCCTAAGTCAAGTTAACTGATCACCTCACCTTGAAGCTGACTTTGTCCTACATCTCACTCACCTTACTCATTTCTTTTGAAAAGGACAGGCACAGGCTTTGCAGGGAGCGTGGCGGCTAGGGCATTTTGTGTTCTCCTAAAATCTCTTTGGGAATTTAGTTGTACTGGACAGGTGTTGAGAACTGCCTATTTGTTTATTTATTTATTGATATCCCCAACATATTTATTTTATAAATGGAAGTTTACACCCCTCACCCCCTACCTCTGCCAACTACCAGTCTGTCCTTTGTTGTCTATGGGGTTGGTGTTTTGTGCTATTTAGATTCCACATAGAAGTATGGTCATATGGTATTTGTCTTTCTCTGTCTGACTTATTTCACTTGGCACAATGCCCTCAAGGTTCATCCATGTAGTTGCAAGTGGCAAGATTTCCTTCTTTTTAAGGGCTGAGTAATATTTATACACACATGTGTATATATGTCACATTTTCCTGAGAATTATCTGTTTTAAATTTACCGTTCTTTTAAATTTTTACTTGGTATTCTGTTACTTTTGAATAACTCTAAATGTTAAAATTGCCAGTGAACTTGAGCTTCTACTTGGGAGCATGTTCTTCTCCAGGACAAGAGCAAATGTCAGTGTCATACTTTGCCTTTCATGTTGGCCAATCCCTGAGAAAGATGCAGAAACTGGTTTAGGGGTGCATCCTGTGCTGTCAAACTTCTGTGCCTTTCTAGCTGCCAGGAATCACTCTTCTCCTAGTCCCAATGTCTAAATATAACCCATCTTTCTAAATATTAGAAACGATTCCCCCCCTAGGGAATTTTTCTCTGATTTCCCAATTACAAATTCTCTCTTCTTCTCCTAGACCTCCTGGCTTCTTTACCCAGACCTCTCTGCTTTCTCCCTTCAGTTTTGACCTTGCAGTACTGTTTGTTATTTTTGCTGTTAATTCCCTAACAGAGTTTAGGATTTGGGAGTAGGGGTGGGGGAGAAAGGAGCACTTTGCGCAAATCAAACATTAGCATGCACCCTGATGCTGCAGAAACAGACTCACAATGATAGAATTATTGTGGAGAATTATTGCATTTTTTAATTTTATTTTTTGATTACACTTTACATTCAACCTTTTTTGTTTTTTTGTTTTTGTATTAGTTTCAGGTGTACAGCACAGTGGCCTGACATTCATATAGGTTAAAAAGTGTCCCCTCCGATAATTCAAGTGCTCACCTGCCACCAGAGACAGTTACTGCAGTGGTGTTAACTATATTCCCTATGCTGTTCCTTACATCCCATGCCTGTCTTCTAACTACCAATTAGTACTTCTTAATCCCATCACCTTTTCTACCCCATTCCTCGACACCACTCTGCTCTGGCCTCGATCAGTTTGTTCTTCGTATCTGTGAGTCTGTTTCTATTATGTGTATTGGTTTATTTTGTTCTTTAGATTCCACATATAAGTGATATCACATGGTACTTGTCTTTCTCTGACTGACATATTTCATTAGCACAATACACTCTAGGTCCATCCGTGTTGTTGCCAATGGTAAGATTTCCTTCTTTTTGTGGCCAGGTAATGTTCCATTGTGTATATGTACCACAGCTTTTTTATCCTCCTGTCTTATTGATGGGCACTTGAGTTGCTTCCACATCTCAGCTATTGTAAATAACGCTGCTGTAAACATGTTGGTGCAAATACTATTTTGAATTAGTGTTTTGGGCTTCTTTGGATATATATCCAGAAGTGGGATCGCTGGGTCATAAGTTTCATTTTTAATGTTTTTAGGAGCCTCCACACTTCCATGGTGGTTGCACCGATTTGCATGCCCACAATTCTTCACTGGGTTCTTTTTAAAAATGCATCTTTTGGGGGAACTCTGTGAGGATGACATTAAAAACCACTTTAGAAATGAAAGACAGTTTTCCTTTCTTCATTTGTTTGTTTAAAAATAGATGTGAGTTCTTATTTTCCTTTAGTTGCTCCTTTTGCAGTTCTTGTTCTAATAATATGTAAGTCACTATCATTTAACATTCAGATACATAGTTCATTTTATTGAAGCTCTGTAGAACAAATCACTATCAATATGCTGTCATTAAAACTTGATATTAAAAATGTTTCATGTTTGTCATGTGAAAAGTAAATGGCTGAAAAGTGTTAATAAAACCTTTTTTTGGAGATCAATATTGGGCTTATTTCTCGGATCCCATCTTATTCCCAGTAAAGTGAAATACTGTCTCTCTCTCACACAGAGTAGTGATAAATGCACATTTTAATCTGATTATTGACTCTTTGGATGTGATTCATTTTGTAAAGCAGTTGTGAGTGCCTGTGATACGCCCAGCAGTGGGCTTCAGTCAGTTTCTACTTTGAAGAAGCTTAGCACAATTTTTATTGAGTTTTCTTTTTAGTACTTAGTACTAGGAATACTACTTGGTGGAAATACAGAAGCTAAAATCATAAGGGAATTTAATATGTTTGCCAATTCCTTATTAATCTTCTTCCTTGTAATGAATAATATGCTTAGACATAAATAATCAGGTAGTGCACACAGTGTCTTGTCTCATAATTGTGAGCTTCCTGATATGCCATGATATCGAATTGGATCTGAAATGGGAAAGGGATTAACTTAAGTGAAATTATAATCCTCCAGCTAGCTCAAAAAAATTAAACAAATGTAATACAGTGTTTGTTCATCTTTCCAAACATTAAGCTCAATGTTTGTAAATAGTAAAGATAATATTACACGGGAAATCTCTGCACCTTCGGCCCCGTTGTGCTGTGAACTTGAAAGTGCTCTATAAAATAAAGCCTGTTGGGGGGAAGTGGTGCTGTAGATGAATCAAAGTGGAACACTGTCCAAAAAAAATCCAGTCTCCTCTTCTGAGTCAGTAGCAAGGTTTCTCCTTTCAGGAATCATGTCTTACTTCTTTCTATCAGTGAACTGCTTTGTGCCAGGAAATAGACACCTCAGCAGTAAAAATGTTTATTGCGTGGCTATTGAATAAAAGCTGTGCTAGATGGGGCAGGGCAGTGCATACAACCTGAAGCTACATGGTTGGCAGTATAGTAACAAAGTCAAGTTTAGGCATTAAAAACCTATAATCATTACTTTGGGAGGAGGGAACAGGGTTGGGGGGGGCATTGCTGATGATCCTTCTTCCTGTGTATTTACATCGGTATGAAATGCTTAAAATGGGAGCATTCATTTATTTGAACAGAGCTGTATCAACATGATTTCAAAGAAGGTAAGAGATGGTATACCGTATTGTCCATCACATAAACTCAGTGACTTTAGTAGAAATCGGTGAACCTTTTACTTTTGAGTTTTAAGGTAAAGAGTGGTCTGTATATTAAAACAGATCTTTTCTGACTAAAAAAATACTGAATTGTTATTCACTCGTAAACTGTTCTGTCCCAGCCAACACTTAGCATTTTTTAATACCATTTTGAAAAACAAACGACTCAGGCCTACCATGAATGATTTCACTTTCTCTAACTGATATATGTGTTTCTTTTTCTTCAGTTTCCGAAGTAATGATTTTATTCATGAAAGTGCTACAAGAAGCAAGCTTTTTTTTTTTTTATAAAACCAACTAATACTCGCTGTTCCTTTGCTCAGAAAGTCAGCTGAATGAAACACAACAGAACTCTCTTCCAGCTAGCCTTTTGTCTTACCTTCCACAAATTTGAATTTTCTGTTCAAAGTCCTGCATTAAGGTAAAAAGAACTACAAATATGTCTACTATGGGCCATTTGCATTTCTCTGCTCAGGATTTTACTGTCTCTTCTCATGTGATCTGGCCCTCTAAACAGCTGTGCTTTGTTTTTGCTGATGTGCACACTTATTCCAGATTATTTCCACTGATGTCAGCCAGGCCTGATGGGCTAAGCCTTATGTTTATGGCATTGGGATAGAAGCCAAGAAAGTATTAGCAGGACATGGCCTCTCCTGCAGGTACAGAAAAAGATGCTGAGATTCCCGTCGGTATAAGGAGTCCCTGACGGTGTTCTCCAAGGACAAAGACGAGCACTCTGATTCCTTCTGCCCATACACCCCAGGCTGCTCTTTGATGCTTCAGAACTGCCTGTGAGAATATTGAGGACATACTGTTTTAGAAAGTAGAAAAAAATAAGGTTTCTTTTTTTTTAACCCACCCCATGAATATATTTATTGATTTGAGAGAGGTAGGGAGGGAGGGCAGGATGGAGAGAGAGAGCACAAGAGAAAAACATCCATCAGCTGCCTCCTGTATGCACCCTGGCCAAGGATCGAACCTGGAACCTTTTGGTGTACCTACCAGCTGACATTCCAATCAACTGAGCCACCCAGCCAGGGCCTGAGATTTCATTTTAAGAGAGTCTTTCTCAAGTCCTTAAAAAAGGAGATGCAGGTATTCTAAGTGAGGTCTTCACATTTAGAGACATCCCGAGAGCAGCTTGTAAAGGGAAGGAGTCAGAACGCTTCTTTGTGCTTCAGGAAACTCAGCATATTCACCAAGATCAACAAGTTAACTTGGAGGATGGCACATTTAAAAATCAACGCGGTGCCAAATCTTCTATTAATACTTGTTTGGTCTTCGTTAGAATAACACTTATGGGAGCAAGGTAGTCAAATGGCAGGTCTGTTTTCAGAAATATGTAACTAAATGATGAAAGGAAGCACAAATCAGCAGGCAAAAGCATTATTTTTTGTTTGTTATTGTTTTCGTTTTTACTCTTAGAATTTCTGAAAACTCGGTGTTCACCTTTTCGCTTTTCAGCAACTCTTGGTTAGAAATGCTTCCTCTTCTTTTGTTCTAGTTTGTCTATTTATGATAAAAGTTTTAAATATTTTGAAGGAACGATACACTGTCTCGAACGACAGATTAATTACCTTTGTTTCCTATAAGGAAACCTAGTAAGGATCTGAAGACATAGCGGTGCTGATGGCTTACCCCCAAGGTCTGTATGTTCTACCAAAAATAACGAATAAAGGAAACTCAGGCCTGCTGCTGACTCTCAGGATGCACGGCTTTGATAACACCAGCCTTTCATTTCAGACGATGAGATAAAACACTCACTCAGAGAAGAGGGAAGAAAGCAAATGAAGAGATTTTTATCCACAGCGTGTTGCAGCATAACCTGCGGTAGGAGCAGCATTGTGATAATGGAAACATCACGTGAAGGTGCCTTCAGTAGTGGCTCTGCTTTTCATTTTCTCCTTTCTTGGAAAAGGCAATACTGTTTAAAACATGTGAACATAAAAAGAGATTTTCTTTTTTTCCTTTCACTCTGTTCTTTAATCAGAAGATTAATAGTTAATTAATTCCACTGACACCCCAGGGGGAAAATTAGGATATGTTGCAGTAATTCACCTCCTAGCCGTGTCTGAAGAACAAAGTGGGTTGGCCTGGGTGCGCTGTGCTGCCTCCATTCACCTTCCCTGTAATTGTGGCCAGCGCAGCTTAAACCCAATGGCTGTCCTCAGAGCCCTTTCGGTTTGCGTCACACTGTGTTTAAGCCCAGTGTGAGTGATGGAACATAGCCATCTGTAATACATTTATGGAGTTTATGATGCCAAGTCGTGAGAGATAGTAAATATGAAAGTATGTAGAGAATTTTTTAGATTAATTCTGGAATGAAAGCTCATGATCTCTGGACTGCTTACTGGAAGACTCGACTTTTAGTCTTGTCCCTATTTGTAATTGGACATGCTTAAGCAGGATTCATTTCTTCACCAACAGAACAAGGCTAAGCAGGAGTGTCCAGCCCATGGTCCATAGGCATGTGGCCCAGGATGGCTGTGAATGCGGCCCAACACAAAATCGTAAATTTACTTAAAACACGATGAGATTTTTTGTGATTACATGTTGCAGTGTATTTAATGTGTGGTCCAAGACAACTCTTCTTCTTCCAGTGTGGCCCATAGATGCCAAAAGGTTGGACACCCCTGGACTAGGTTAAAAGGACAAGGTCATGGATCCTGAAGATGATGCTTAGATCTTGGCTCCAGCGGCATCTTTAACCCATGTGATTAATGAGGAACTTTTTGCCCTTGGACATAAGCTTAGGCCAGGCAGGATCCTGTCAACCCTGGGGAGCTTATGTCTGAAGACACCTGGTGTCCCGCTGTCTCAGCTCACCCCCTCCATTGAATTTTGTTTCTCTTCAGCTGAGAAGGGGTGAAGGGCAGAAGCAGGAAGAGGAGGAGTCTTCAAAACTGTGATGTGGACACGGGGGAGGATGGAGAGAAAGCAGAGGAAGTAGGTAGGCCTGAGTGTAGGAAGTACATAAACATACTTTCAGAGTTTGGATTTTTAGTTTTGCTTTTATTTTTGAAATTTCTGCGGGTGCTGCCACCAGCTGTCCTGCGTGAAGAAGGACCCAGTGAGGGTGAGAGTTCCAGACCCAGGAGGTTTTCCTGCAGCCTTTATTTTGACCTTAAAGAGAAAGGGAAGGGGGTGCCTGCTTGTCTTTGAGCACCACTCCTTAGACTTCTGGAAGGGCCGATGCTGAGCTGTGGGCTCCTGGTCCTGGGTGCTCAGAGAGGAAGTATCTTTTTAAAAACATTTTAAGTGTATATTACAGTATTTTAGCCATAGGGACAATATTGTACAGAAAATTCAAAATACATTTTATAATCTAGCCCTGGAGGTGACTTAGTATCACTTCTGCCATATTCAGCTCTTCACACAGACCGACCCTGGTTCATTGTGGGAGGGGACAACACAGGGGGGAAGCCCAGAAGCAGGGGTACTGGGGCCATCTGGGAGGTGACTGTCACAGAAGTAGACATATTGTTTTAGTACAGTAAATGCAGGATGTTATTTTTGCTAGGTATGGTGTATTTGGGAAGCATTAACCTGAAGCCACAGTGCCCCTGCAGAGTCTGGCCCTCTCCTCTCCCATCTTAACATCTGGAGGGCCCCTTTACCCATCTCCACCACGGAGCAGGACTATAGAGTATCCACAGCTTCTTCCTCCTAAAAAGTCAGTAATGTAGTTCTTTTTGAAATAAATATCACCTGTAATCCTGAGACCCCAATTCCCACCTGCTTGACCTCCCTCCCTGCCCCCAACAATAGCCAGGGTGTGCTTCCACAAACTTACACAACTCTAAGAAATATAGTTTGAGGATCATAAATGGAGAGATATATCATGTTCATCAACCAGAAGACTCAACATTGTTGTGAAGTCTCTCAAATGATCTCCAGCTTTAGTCTCTTGAAAGAAAGAAAAGGCAACAGCTATAAGGAAGGTCCTGACTGATAAAATCTAAAATAAAGAACAACTGTGTTTGTATCAAGTTGGGGGTTGGGGGTGTACTTTGACGATAGGAAATTCTGACTTTTTCATTTTATTTTACTTTATTTTATTTTTATTGTTGACCCTATTACAGATGTCCCCCTTGTCCCCATTTCCCCCCTTCACCAAGTCCTCCCCCCCAGCCTTCACTACATTCCTGTCTGTGCCCATGAGCTATTCATATATGCATATATGTTCTTTGGCTACTCTCTTCCAATGCCCACCACCCCCCTCCCCTCTGAGACCTGTCAGTCTGTTCCACATATCAGTGCCTCTGGTCCTGTTTTGTTCGTCAGTGTATTTTGTTCTTTAGCTTCCACATGTGAGTGAGATCATATGGTGTTTGTCCTTCTCTGACTGGCTTATTTAGTTTAGCATAATAGTCTCCAGGTCCATCCATGCTGTCACAAAGGGTAAGAGTTTCTTCTTTTTCACAGCCATGTAGTATTCCACTGGGTAAATGCACCACAGCTTTTTTATCCGCTCATCTACTGATGGGCACTTGGCCTGTTTCCAGATCTTGGTTATTTTACATAATGCTGCTGTGAACATTGGGGTGCATATATTCTTTCTGATTGGTGTTTCAGGATTCTTAGGATATATTCCCAGAAGTGGGATCGCTGGGTTAAAAGGCACATCCATTTTTAATTTTTTGAGGGATCTCCACACTGTTTTCCACAGTGGCTGTGCCAGTCTGCATTCCCACCAGCAGTGTGTGAGGTCTCCCTTTTCTCCACGTCCTCACCGGCACTGTTTGCTGATTTTTTGATGATGGCCATTCCGACAGGTGTGAAGTGATATCTCATTGTGGTTTTAATTTGCATCTCTCTGATGATTAGTGATGTTGAGCATCTTTTCATATGTCTATTGACCATTTATATGTCCTCTTTGGAGAAGTGTTTTTGTAGGTCCTTTGCCCATTTTTTAATTGGGTGGTTTGTCTTCCTGGAGTGGAGTCGTGTGAGTTCTTTATATATTTTGGAAATTAACCCTTTATTAGATATATATTGACAAATATGTTCTCTCACACAGTGGGTTCCCTCTTTGTTTTGTTGATGGTTTCTTTTGCTGTGCAGAAGCTTTTTAGTTTGATGTAGTGCCACGGACTTTTTCTCTTAACTCACAAAGAATGTGAGCAAGATCAATACCAGGGCAATCAAGGACTTAAAAATTTGGATTTTGCAGGAAGATCTTACTTTTGCTCAGTGAGTATCAGTGGATGTCATCTTCTGGTAGTGAGTAGTTGGTGAGTTGGTTGAATGAAGCCCAGAGGATAGGATACAAGAGAAGGTCTGAAGTAACCTGGTAAGCAATCTGCAGTGAGAAACAAACGATGAAATTAGTGAACAGCATTAAGAGGCAAGTGCAGTTTAAAGCTGCTCCCCTTTTCAGTGGATGGCTACCAATCAGGGTCCTGTCTGGAATCAGAAACCACACTGTACTTTAAACAGGGATGATTTCATGTAGAGAGTTATCAACTATTTGCAAGAGATTTGCTATTAAGACAGTATAAATGAGAATTCTAAAAGACCATCCTAAGGCTGAAGGAACAGAACCCAAGAAGGGGACAAACTTGGAAGGAATCTCCATTCCCAAGTGTCAGTTTCAGATCTCAGTGGGAAAGATGTGACTCAGCCCACTAGATGGCAGGGAAGCTGTTTGGGTCGCCCTGGGCCAGAGCTGGTCCGCAGGTGGCTTGGAACTTCCAATCAAGACGAGCTAGCTGGGAGCCTGCCCCTGGGGAACCAGCGGGCCTAGGCTGCAGGCTGGGCATTGCAAGCAGGGTGCCCTCTTGGTTCTGGCAGGCAGACAGGGAACTTCTGGCTAGAGCTGGCAGGCTGGAAGGTGAGGGCTGCTGGGTGCTATGGTTGTACTCTGCTGGGGTCAGGTTCCACAGGATCAAGCTAAGATCCTTCCTCCAAGATCCCTCCAGCACCATCTACTGACAAAACTTAAATCGTGCCTTCTGGGAAGGGAGAAATACTCCAGTATCACAAGTAGGCAGCGGGAGGGTCCTTTGGAGCTGGGTAACATTACGTTAATAAAGGAAACAGTTCTTCACTTCTGCCCTGAGTACTCATTAATAATTTGAGGGACTTTATTCCCTTCAAAGTCAAGTGTGAATACATAGGCTCATTTTGTTATTAAGTGGTAGTTTTATTATTAAATAAGAGGAAAAAATCTTACGTAATGGGAGTCAGAGGAAGAGCAAGGTGGACTCCAGTCCAAGGTTATGCAGTCCAGCTGGAACTTCTGGTCAGAGAGGCTTGGGACATAAGCAATTTCAAACTGCTGCACTTGGATAAAATGACACATTCTGGCAGAATTTTAAGGTTTACAGTTTCCCATTCCTAGGTGTGGCCGTGTACCGTTCTGACACAGAATTAGCATCTCTAATTAATGTTATGTAAAACAGGGGACTGTGAGGCAGAGCCTGAGGAGATGTTCCTTGTGAGGCAAAATAGTATTTTTAGGACCAAACCGGATTTTTCTTTTAGGGCCCACATGGCACAAAACAGATGGTGATGTGGGCGGCTGTGGTTTAAGATCTGAAGCGGTTCGGAAAGACACCCAGTCTTGTCCTGCTCCACCCTAGAGGTGGTGATGGCCACAGGCTGGTCCCGGAGACTCTGCTACAAAGTGGCATCAGCCATCCCTGTAGGTGGATGGGCTGCACCCTGCAGGCTGGTAGCGCCCCAGACCAGACTGCCAGGGAACTCAGCCTGCTGGCTGCGTTCATAATTAGCACAACCATGCCTATTTTGATCTGAAAAGGAAATAGGAACGTTTTTTTTCACCGTAGCTCTTTTTAGTTCTTAAAGGTATAACTTAATGTTGGAAGTCCCCTTCCCCATAGGTCCCCTCTTTTCATTGTTTACTGTTCCATTCTCTTTGTCACCTGATCTGCATTTTTCCAGAAACTTGTACTGTAGCTATTAGCAGGGAGTGGGAGAGAAAGTCATTTATAATATGTGCTCATTCCCCCCCCCCTAAAATCATTGCACATTCTCCTTGATAGAAATCCCTTACTACCAACCCCCGCACATTTTCTTAATTTGACCAGGTCCCATTGTTCTTACCATTTGTTCTCCATATGAATATCCTGTTCCATCATTTTAAATGTATTTAATCTTATCTTTTTTGAGTTATTTGATTAAAAAGCACTTAGAATTCCACTCCATGATGCAAGTATGTGAGTGTAAAACTTAAAATTCTCCCCAGCATCACAGTAATCCCCTCCCTGGTAACTGATCAGAAATTTTATGCACACTCTTTCTTCTATGTCTGTGCATAAATAGTATGTGTTTGTGAGTGATATGTATTTCACTAAAACATGTTACAAGCGTTGTTTTCAACTCGCTCTACTTGGCTTTAACCGCTGCATGATAATCTAGTCTGTGGCTGTTACATATTTATACTACCTCGTCCTGAAAATTCAGGCTGCTCCCAGGTTTTTCCTTTCATGGATGATAGCCTGGTTTACCACCAGGGCTTTATGCACTCATGCGTTATCTCAGCAGACACGATTCCTAGACTGCTGTTGGGCGAATCTTAAACATTTCATTGATTTTGACAAATCATCCTCCAAAAATGTTGAACCAGCTTCCACTCACATCAGCAATGATACATGTGCTCTCCTGTCCCACTTTGATGCCAATATTATGGATTCTGCCTAAAAACTGCCCTCCCTTCCACTGGGACTCTTCAGCACTACGGCCCACCTCATTGTTCAGCCCATGATTTGCTTTCCTGTGACAGAACTGTAAAGGAGGAAAAGTAATTTTCCCTCTACCCTTCTGAGCTCTTAGCTGAGACCCTTGTAATGAAAGATCATTAAGAGAATAACAAACAAAAATTCATTGACATGTATACCTCATATACACATGGGAGATGCCCAGGGAAAATTGAATAACTCCCCAAGGTGTCTGAGAATTCAGATTTCAATAGTGCACCTTCTTAATAAGGAAAGGGAGAGGAGATGTAGGCCTCGTAGAGGGGAGTATATGATTTTTAGGGAAGATGAACAGGTGGGAGGTGTGATAGCTTGTGACAAAGTTTACCTCGGTGTGGTGTCAACTTCTAGACTTCTGTCCTGTGACAAGAGTCAATCTCTGCTTGATGAAATTCCTCCCGTGGAGAGATCAGTGACCTTTGCGCCCCGTTTGTAGGATGTGTCTGTAGGCAGGGAAGGGGGGTTCAGAGAAAGCCTCTCCCTGCATTTGCTGTTTTTCAGGTACCTACAGCTCAAAATAATCAATATAACAAAGCGGCACATTTTGGGGTGGCATGTTCTGCTACCTTTCAGGATAAACCCAACAAAAGCTTGTTTTCTGTCTCAGATGATTTGCCATGGTAGTATCGTTCCCTGGAGACCCACCCACACCAGACCTTCCTGGGAGTTGTCCTGAAGTAAAGGGTGGGCTAGGTCACTAAATTAACCAGGGTCTATTTTCTGCATCTTGTTGAGTGGGGAGATGAAGTTATGGTCATTTTCTCCCCCTAAATCATATGCATTTCCAGACAGAACACTGCTAGACATGTTTATAAAATGTATAACAATCAGATAACTGTTACCAGTAATTGGCAGTCAAACAAATCCACCACAGTTACAGCCACCCACCACAGGAGCAAAATAAATTTGTTATTTTTCCTTTTTTCCCAGATGAATAGAAGCCTCAGAGTCATTTCAGCTGGATAGAATAAAAAATCCTTCAAGCTAGCATCTGTCAATAAACTCCCCCCCCCCCGTAAAGACAATATAACATCAATAAAGATAGCGAAAACAGAAGGGAAGGGGGCAAAAACCTGACAGCTACTTTTATTTTCATTTTTACACATGTCCTAATTTTTTCATCTGTCAGTAATTTTATGTGGTTAAAACCCTTTCATGAATATCATTTTACACTCTGATTTTGTTCCACTTCCAACATGACGTTTTGTTAGATATTTTAAGTAATGGTTACAGCCTTTGTGGTCAGTGTGTGTTAGGTGAGGTAAGGATGACGGTGGCCTCCCCAGAAAATATGGATGTCACCTTAAAAGTGCTGGACGAGAATTGCCTGTTCGGTGCACCCCAGAGCCTTACAGAGAGTCTGGGAATGTCAGCCCGGGCAGGGAAAACGCCAGAAAGCAGCCACGGTGGCGGTGGCATTAGTGGCAGTAATCACACTCAGAAATTTGTCTGACAGGCCGTAAAGCTCTGCCGACTCGAGGTGAAGCCAGCCAGCAGCCTGAAATTGTGAATTTAGTGCGGGTGCAGGGACAATCAGATAATCAAGGGTGAGTGGATGACAGGCAGGTGAGGGGAAATGAACAAAGAACTACAAAATAAACGTCGCAGCTTTTGATTCAAGTTTAGACTAAAGGCCAAAGCTTAACCCTCTCGAACTCAGACTACATTTGAGGTCATTCTTTGAAGTTTTTCTTGCGTGTTGTTGTTGGTTCATCTTGCTCCTTCCTTACTTCCTTTCTCCCTTGTATTTGCCGTGTACCCTCCAGTGCTTAATTGGCAGTACTAAAAAAAAAAATCTTAAAATCGTAATCTCAAAGGGACTGGTACGTGTCAAAGTGACTGAAGGAGAATTCGCAGTTTAAAAAAGCACATTCAGTTACCTTGTCTTTGTTCCCGTCAGAATACTTAATTACTTGCGAAATTTTACGTAACATTTGTGGAAGGCGTGAGGATTGTATGTTTAAAAGGGGATATTGACAACTAAGGTTTTAGAAACCGTACCCTAGAACAGGAGTTTATGCTTTGTGGTTGCATTTCATGCTAAGTTTTCACCTTCCGAAGATGACTGTCTTCAAAAACTTTCATTGCTTTTGAGGTGTGATGGACATGCGGTGTGTGAAGCACACAGCATGATGAGTTTTGTCCTGAAGCCACTGCCAAAAGTGCCAGCGGACGTATCCCTCCTCTCTGCGCAGTTCTCCTTCCCTCCTCGTGGTCCCTCCGCTCTTTCCTCTTTCTCCCTTCCATCTCCAGGCCACCGCTGATCTGCTCTCTGTCACTAGACATGAGTTTGCATTTTCTTAAATTTTGTACAAATGGAATCACAGAGTATGCACTTCCTTCTTTTTCGATGAGGGGGTCTGGTGCATTTTAGTGAGCATAATTATGTAGATGTATTCATGTTGTTGTGAATGTCAGTAGTTACGTCTCTTTATTGCTGAATGGCATTCCATTGTATGGATATGCCACCATTTGATTATCCATTCACTTGTTGACATTTTGGTTGTTTCCATAAAGTTGTTGTGAATAAATTCTATTATGGACAATGTTTCCTTTTCCCCTGGTAAATACCTAGGATTGGAAAGGCGAAATCATATGGTGGGTATATGTTTAACTAAAAAAAAACAACCTTGCCAATCTGTTTTCCAAAGTTGTTATACCATATTACATTGCCAACAACTGTGTGTGAGGATTCCATCTCTACATCATAATTTTATGCAATTTAATGGGTGTGTACTGATATCATAATGGCTTTAGTTGCATTTCTCTAATGACTAATAATTTTGAGCATTTTTATGTACTTATTTGCCATCCATATGTCTCCTTTGATGAAGTGTCTGTTCAAATTTTTTGTTCACTTTTTATTTTTTATGGCAATTGAGTTTTGAGAGTTTTTAAAAAATACATTCTAAATAGAGAACTTTATCAAATATGTGATTTCACAGTTTTTTTCTCTCATTCTTTGGCTTGTCTTTCTGTCACTCTTAACAGTTTCTTTCGAAGAGCAACAGTATGTAATTTTGATGAAGTCCAAAGAAATCTTGGGTCTATCTCACAGCCACAAAGATTTTCTTCTGTGTTTTCTTCTAGAACCTTTATAATAAGCTTTAGGTTTTATATTTAGGTCTCTGATCCACTTTTGGTTCATTTTTGTGTGTGGTTCCAAGGGTAGATCAAAAGTCCTTATAGAGGGATCCAGTTGTTTCAGAACCATTTGTGGAAAACAGAAGCCTCAAGGAAAAGACTCTTCTTCCTCCACTGAGTTGTCTCTGCAGCCTAATGAAAACCACTTGACCATGTACGTGCATTACCTTCCATTCCACCCGATGCCAATACCACACTGTCCTGAGTACTGTGATTTCATAAGGAGTCTTCAAGTCAGCTTTTGTACCTCTTTCAACTTCTTTTTTCAGTTGACTAGCTAGTCTGTGTAGATCCTTTGCATTCCCATATGAGTTTTAGAATCTGCGTGTTGGTTTCCTCTTACAGCTTGCTGACTGTTTGAATGGGATTGTGTTGAATTTATGGGTCGGTTTGGAGATAATTGGCCTTTTTCGTCATCTTGGGCCTTCCAGTCTGTGAATATAGTGAATGTCTACCTTGATGTAGGTCACCTTTAGTTTGTCCCTCCAGTGGTTCATAGTTGGAAATGTACGGGTCTTCACACATCTTTTGACAGATTTGTAATTATTTAATATTTGTATGCTTTTGAAAATGGTATTTTTATTTAAAATTCTAGTTGTTCACTGCTAGTATATAAATGTGCACTTGATTTTTGCATATTGATCTTATATCTTGCAACTTTGTTAAAATCAGCCTGCCCAAGTAGCATTTTTTGGTAGCTTCCTTAGGTTTTCTAAGTAAATAGTCATGTCATCTCTGAATAGTTTTCTTCTTCCTTTACAACATGTAGTTTCTTTTCTTGCTCTATTTTCCTGGCTAGAATCTCCAGTACAATATTGAACAGAAGTGGTAAGAGTGGACATATTTGTCTTGGTTTTGACCTTAGGGAAAGCATTCAGTCTTTGACAATGGATGATGCTAGCTTTAGGTTTTTGCAGGTGTGCTTTATCAGATGCAGAGGTTTCTTTCTATTCCTACTTTGTTGAGAGTTTTTATTAGGAATGGATGTTGGATCTTGTTAAATGTTTTTTTTCTCATCCATTGAGATGATGATGTTATCTTGCGTCATCTTGGGCAAAAAAATAGGTGCTGTATTTCTTACCTGTGTTGCTCTGCATGTATTGTGTCTTGTCTCTGGCTGCTTTTAAAATATTCTCTTCATCTCTAGTTTTAAATAATTTGATGATGTGGTTTTTGCTTTACTTTTATGCTTAAGGTTCATTAAATTTATATGTCAGTTTAAAATTTACATCAGATTCGAATAATTTTTGGCTATTGTTTTTAAATATATTTTATTCTGCTGATCTTCTTCAGGAATTACAATTACATGTCTGGCCACTTGATTCACTGATTGTCACTGACATTCTGTTGACATTTTTCTTTTTTCCTCACGTTTTTCAGTTTGGAGCCTTTCCGTTGCTGTGTCTTCAAGTTCACTCATCTTTTCTTCTGTCTGTCTAAGTTGTCAATCTCATCCAGTGCATTTTACATCTCACCTGTTGTAGGAGTTCGGTTTTTGTCTCTTCCATAGCTTTCCTTTTTTACAAATTCAACCACCTTTGTCATTTCTGGGTCAGTTTGCTTTTTTCATTAATTTTTCTCCTCATAAGTTGTATTTCCCTCCTCCTTTGTATGACTGGTAACTTTTTTTTATTCAATGCCATGAATGGTGATTTTCTTTTTTTTCTTTCTCAGTGCTGTGTATCTTTGTAGTCCGATAAATACTCTTCAGCTTGTTCTGTGACATAGTGGAGTTACTTGAAATAGCTTTCCCCTTTCAGGTCTTGCTTCTAGGTTTTGATAGGCAGGCCCCAAGCTGTGTTTAGCCTAGGATGAATTTTTCTGTACTACTGAAGCAAGATCCTTCTTAGTGAGTGATCCAAACAATGCTTTGTGAATTAAGAGGTTTTCCACTCTAACTCGGGAATATGTTCTCTTCTCAGCCCTGTGTGAGCTCTGGGCACTGTTTAATCGTTTGGGTAGTTCTTTCCCTGGCATTGGGTAGTACTTAACTGAACCATCAGAATCATCAGAGTTTTTTCCAATACTGATTTCTCCTCTCTGACAGTCTGCTCTACAGTTTCCAGCAGCCTCTGCTTCCCTTGATTGTCAGCTACCTATTTTCAGCTGAGAGAGGTTACTTAGCTCTCCTTGATTTTCCCCTCTCTGCATTGTGACCTAGAAATGCTCTCCAGGCATAAAGGTGGATTTCACGTGGTTTGTTTTCTGTCTCTCATAATCACTGTCCTTTATTGCCTGATATTTACATACTTGAGAGCCATCATGTCATATATTTTCACTGGTGTTTTAGTTGTTTCAGGCTGGAGGGGAAATTTGATCTCTATTATATGATTGTGGCTGGAAGTTGCGAAGGTTTCCTCAGGCCCCGAGTATTTAGCATGCTGCTGAGTATATAGTGAATATTCCTCAAGGAGTGACTATAAAGAGTCACTTACACAGACCCACATACAAATAAGTGGGTGGTGTGCACATGAAAGAAAAATATGTAACTTATTGAGAGGATGTGGCAGTAAATAAGAAATGTCAGACCACAGGGCTTTTCTGAGCCGGGCTTTCCCAGGTTACTCCATGCCCTGGCCAGTTATAGGGCACCAGTGCAGCTGAATTTTACCTTCTTCCAGTGCTGCCAAATAGTACAATTAACATGGGAATGGAAGTAGGGAATTTATTACCTAACCTGATTGATCCAAGCCACCAGGAAAGGCATCAAGTTATCACAAGCCCAGACACAGGTTCAGATTTACATAGTAAACAAAAGCCAAACTCACCCCTTCCTTTGTTCCTTTCCTTTCTTCTTTCCAGGTTCCCACCAGGGAGGTCTTGCCAGGGCTTCTGGTCTGTCCATCACTGAGAGATGCCTCTACATCCACTGTTGCACTGATGTATTTTTCACTGCCCTCCTGCTGGGAGTTCTGCGTTCTGGCAGTTGATTGTTCTTTGCCTATGTCCACTTACTTCTACCAATTATTAGGATTTTGTATTTTATTTTATCCCCTGTGCCTCTCAAAACTTTACAAGGCCAGAAACTGAGTCAAGTTTGAAAGGAAGACATTCTAGAAATCATCAAAGCAAACTGCCAGGTTATTTTCCACATGGGGCCTTTTTCTTTTCCTTTTCTCTTGAAACGTCATCCCAGCCCTGAGAACATTTGAGCATCTGTTCTTCATGGAGAAGTCCAGTCTGGTTGAAACCTAGGTTCCTGTCCCATTAATACTCCAGGGCTTTTTTAAGAAACATCTTTCTTTCTGTAGACCACACAGTCTCATTATCCTTGTGGTGTTTTATTCCTGGCCTTTCTTCTTGATTTACCTCGAGGTAAGGAAAGGCAGTTCTGATTTAGGAGAATCTTCGTGTTGGATTATGACAGTCACAAACTGTATATAACAGGATTACTTGGAGGTAGCATGTCACTAAGGCTCAGTCTAAAGAGGCCTAGCTCCTCACAGGAGAGAATGCTGGGGACTGTTTCCAGCCCTGCATCAGTCTCTGTGACAGTGAAATAGCTATTCACATTCAGAAAATTGGACCGGAAAGTAGGTGACCTGATTTTATTTCTTTTATAGTTACACATGTGCCGAGAGTCTCGCACATAAACCCTTCTAGTGTTTAAGCCGATGACATCTTTGTTTGTTGTCAAGATAGTGTAACCTTAAAACATCACACTTAATGACGCGTCTTTCTGCTGATCCCATCACCAGACTTTGCCTTCAGTTTATCCTAATCCAATGCTGACATTTGAAGTCACACATTAGGTCGACCAGGTTTTAATACTTATGATCCTGATATGGGGGGAGTTGAGGGCTGGGGAAGAAGGGAATGTAATTTAATTGCAAGACTTCCTTTTGCGTACATTAAACTGTTACTATTTGCCTCCCCTTGCTTTCTCAAATTAGTTTTTATTTCAGGGATTTTCTGTGTTTCTCTGTTTCGTAACTCAGTGCTTTATTATAGACACAGGAAAACTAAAACACAAAGGCAGTCCAGAACAGAAACAGAGGTTACTTTCTGAACTTCTCATTCTTTTCTTGGAGTCGAAACATGAGATCATTCTTAGAATGATGGTCTAGCCTATGTTCTTTTTTTTCGATTTTGAAAAAAAAATTATTTATTTAATTTTAGAGAGAGGGGAGGGAGGGAGAGAAACATTGATGTGTGAGAGAAACATCAACTGGTTGCCTCTTGCACACCTCCAACTGGGCGCCCAGGGTGCATCCCAGGCATGTGCCCTGACTGGGAATTGATCCAGTGACCTTTCTGTTGGCAGGCTGACACTCAATCCACTGAGCCACACCAGCCAGGGCTTTCCTCAATTTTTTCATAAATGTTACCAACATTACAGCGTTAAACGTGCCATTGCATACAATGATTTTTTTCAGATCTTTGTTAGAAGACTGTATGTCGTCGCCAGGATAGATGTGATGTAGAGGTAGCAATAATAGTACGAACAAAGCAAAGGGATTTTTTTGTGCATTAAACAAACTATATTTGAAACTTACCATAGGTGAATTGTCACTGAACTAAGTTAGCTGCCAGTAAAGCTTCATTGTCGTCGTTGTTAACAGTCTTGTTTCATTTGAGATACAAGCATTAAACTCCACGATGGTGTATACCAGCATGTGCAAGGGGGCAGCCTGTCTCGGGGTGCAGGGCCTGAGTGCCCACTTGCCCACCTGTAAGGACCGACCGTTGATAAAGTTTCGCCGTTGAATGCAGCAACTGTGAACGCCCTTTACAGCTCTCAAAGTCTTTGACTTGTCTTTTATTCTTATTAAAACACACAATTCTTGAAGCTAAATTTTGAAAAGTCTGTCCACTGTCACTGATATTTATTAGCATACATATTGTATTTCTCTTCGAGCATGCTGTCTCCATCTAACAGAGAGAGGTCTGTGTAATGTTTCACTTGACTTTGCCTCCGTCTACTGTGCTTTTGCTTGCTGCCTTTCTGCTTAGACACCTTAATCTCTTCTTACCTGACTCAAGCTCCCATGCCTATTGTTTTTTTTTTTTAATCAAATCTGGTCAGTCTCTTTACTAAACCCCCTTATTTACAAAGCTCATTTATTTATTTGTTTGTTTATTTATATTTAATAAAATAAAGTGTGTGACCTGGGACCGAACCTGCAACCCAGGGATGTGCCCTGACCAGGAGTTCAACTGGTGGCCTTTTGCTTTGTGGAACAACACCTAACCAGCAGAGCCACACTGGTCAGGGCCTATTTCTCTTTCTTTTTTCAGGCTACTGCCCCTACCTCAAGGCACTCCCTGATTTCACTCCCTAACTTAACATTCCATCCATTTTATTTATTTATTTATATATTTTTAAAGATTTTATTACTTTATTGTTGTTCATTTACAATTGTCTGCATTTTCCCCCCACCACTCCTCCCCCACCCCAGCCAATCCCA
>VMDR010011732.1:0-27913 GCA_007922815.1 Macrotus californicus | reverse complement strand
GCTGTCCAAACCTCCCAACACCATTTGTTAAAGAGGCTATTTTTACTCCATTTTATGCTTCTTCCCCCTTTGTCGAATATTAGTTGACCATAGAGATTTGGGTTTATTTCTGGGCTCTCTGTTCTGTTCCATTGGTCTATGTGTCTGTTCTTATGCCAGTACCAGGCTGTTTTGATTACAGTGGCCTTGTAATACAGTTCGATACCATCAATTCCACTGCTGGGATTATACCCTAAGAGCCCTGAAACACCAATCCAAAAGAACCTATGCACCCCAATGTTCATAGCAGTGCCATTTACAATAGCCAAGTGCTGGAAGCAACCTAAGTGCCCATCAGTCAATGAGTGGATCAAAAAACTGTGGTACATTTACACAATGGAATTCTATGCAGCAGAGACAAAGAAGGAGATCCTACCCTTTGCAACAGCATGGATGGAACTAGAGAGCATTATGCTAAGTGAAATAAGCCAGGTGGTGAGGGACAAATACCACATGATCTCACCTTTAACTGGAACATAATCAACAAAAGAAACAGCAAACAAAATACAACCAGAGACATTGAAACTAAGAACAATCTAACAATGGCCAGAGGGGAAGGGGGAGGGAATAGTGGGAGGAAGGGTTTCCAGGAAACACTATGAAGGACACATGGACATAACCAAGGGGGACGGTAGGAGTGGGGAAGGGGGGTGGGATTGGCTGGGGTGGGGGGAGAGTGGTGGTGGGGGATTCAAACTGTAATTGAACAACAATAAAGTAATTAACAAAAAAGAAATGCTAACAACAAAGACTCTAAGTCCTGATCTCTGTATCGGTACACCACACCAGGACAAAGCTCTCAAACAAACAGCAAACAACAGACCTGAAGCCCTTCCCTCCGCCATTGCTCACAGGGCCTCGGGTACAGGCAGCTGTGATCTGAATATTGTGGCTCTGCTTCCCAGCCATTCCATGAGGAAGGGAGAGTGAGACAGAAGAGCAGCTTTTTGATCCAACAAATATCCACAAGTCTGAAAGAACAGAACCCATGGAAGAAGTTTATCCATCAACATAATGAAGAGGGTAGTCTCTATACTTAACACCACAGGTCTCAGGGTTTGACAATATCTATTCAGGCCTTTACAGACCTGGACGAGTTATTTCAAGAAGTGTAAGTATGTCCTCACCCATTTAATGGGTAAAATCATACTACATTGTGAGAAATTTCTGTGATAAAGAGTCCTCCAAGGCAGAATTCTGGCACGCACCCTGCCGCCATCAGAGTTTGATGTATAATCATTATTATTGTGGTCACACACGTGTTCACAGAAACACAAACACATGTCTATATGCGCACACATGAAACACACTGAAATTAGTTCACCTACATATTTTACAAGCAGAGGCCCTGTTTAGAAAAGAAACACACCAAGACTGTGACAGGGGCTCTCACTGAAAGGTCAAATCAAAACATTCTCACGGTCCACATCCGTGACTTCTGCGTTCACAAAATGGAATGAAAATCAGTGATGCCAAAGGTGCGTTTACATGTTTGTGAGACGCGTTACAATTTTAAGTAATACACAAGTAAATCAGAAAATATTTCTAAATAGGATTCTTGGAAGTCTATGTTTCTCTGCTGATGCCCTGCTCATTCTCTCTAACTTTCCAGAAATTCAAGTCATTACCACTAACTTTTCAGCAAATGAAAGCAAACACGTGTTACATTTTTTGTGCGGTCTGGAGAACTGATTAAAGGGGAGAAAAATTGAAAATATGAAGACCACACAATAATCGTAATCACGGTAATAGCCACGTTTACAGGGTCTCATCCCAGGGCCCCTGCCAATGCCTGAGAGAGGAGGCTGTGAGCCCGAAACAACAGCAGTGCTGGGACCCTGGAGGAGGGGCAACCCCAAAAGCAGAAGGGGAACTTACCACTGCCACTGTCAGTCTGGGGGAGGGGAGGGAATAAAGGGCAAAGAGCTTACGGAAGGGTGCACCACGAGAAGATGCTACTTTTCGCCAGTTGACTGCGTAGGGGGGACGCAGCCCATTCTGGCACAAACACGTGTTCAGCAAGTTCTGAATCGTAAGCTGAGCTCTATGACAGCTTGAAAGTGCTAGGTATCGTATCCATGTTGCGGTTGGTACGCATATATACATTTTATTTATTTCAAAATCTTTCTGGATAAAACAACACATTTTAAAATTCAAGAAAGCCACGCTATGTAGCATTTGTGGAAATTTAAAATAAAACAAAAAGACTCAGAGCAAAGTCTCCTGCCCATTTGGATACCTATCCACTAGGTTTATTACAGTGGAAAAATATAGAAATGCTAAAAGAGGAAACGCTCATTAAAATCTGCGTTTCATATTAAAGTGGCATTCTTACTCAAATCACACACAAAAAAATGTGATACTGAACATCATTATAATTTAGACATGTTGGAAAACTTACATACCAGCAGATAAAACTGAATTGAACGTCCTAAACACAAAAATGAGAATCTTGGGCTTCACACGATGTTTTTTGAGTATAAACATGACTTCGGCCAAAGTGAAAAAGGCGGCCCGCCCTGCCTCCAGGGTTCCTTTCCCAGGTGAGGTGGGGAAGCGCGCCTGTCTTTCCCGCTGGCTGTGGCCACAGAGAATGGAGGCTCCGAGAGGGAATAGCAACGAGGGAGACAGAGAAAACCGGGTTTCGAAGACCTCCTGAATTAACTGGGACTGAGCTTCCTTCTCTTTCCGCTGCTATCTCCTCGCCTGAACCTGATACAGCCAGGAACCCAGAAGGGGGCGCTGGGGGGAGCAGCCCTCTCGTATTATTGGTCTGAGGATGAAACAGGAAACCCGGGATGCTCAGAGGCTGCGGAATTTCCTCCCCTCCCCCTTCCCGTTCTCCAATCTCTCCTTCCCAAATCGTGAAGCCGCCCTGTTGTCACAGTGACAGTGGCACCTAAGGGCGGTCACCCGCACCAAAACTGAGAGCAGGGAAACGTTCCCCACTGGAAGCAGTTGCAGTTCGAAGGCAGGGGGGCCCACCACCATTTGTTCTTTTCCTCTTTCCGGCCTCTGACCACTTCACCCAACTCACGGTCAAACTCATAGCCAGAGGGCTGAAAAGGAGCCGGTGGGACGCAGAATGTACTGGAAGGTTGTGCAGAAAGGAACTGGAGAACGAAGTCATTTATGACTTCACCAGACTACCTCCCGGCTCTCACTGCCCAAGCATCCCCCTTAGCATACAAAGCCTGAGCTGTGTGGTCCCCACACTGAAATCGGGTGGTGTCATCGCTAAATGGATATTTTTGGCTTTACAAAACATCTGGTTTCTCTCTTATTATTACTGAACATTGCAATTGCTGCATTAAGGAAGCCATAGACTATGTAGTAAGTGAGCATGGCTTTTGCAAGCAAAGTTTACGTATAAAAACGGTTTGGGGCAGGATTTTTCTCTCAGGCCATGCATCAACAGGAATGTGAGAGGTGACCATCCAGTTCAGGGGATGACACGGTCTCTGCAGCCAGAGAGAGAATGGTTTTGTGTGCCCGCCCCACTACTCACTGCTGCTTTAGCGTTTTAAACGAGTTCCAGCTTTTTTCTCATCTATACAGTGGTTAAATTTATAGAACAGGCTCCACGTAGACTCTGCGTTTTAATTTCAGAACAATGCCCGCAAAAAAAAAAAACCCCAAAACTTTGAATAAGGAAGTACTAGATTAAATTAATACTGCCCTTATAGATTATGAATAATATATTTAAATACAGACAACAAAACAAATGTAGTGAAATACATTACAGTGTTTTATAAATATATGTAAAAAAAGAACCCCAAGGTCTTAATGGTGGTAATACACTGCAATGATTAATTTCTGGAATCACTGCTACAAGGTGGAATTTCCTTAACTAAAAACATATACACACACACACACACATATATATATATATATATATATTTCCTGGCTGGTGTAGTTCAGTAGATTGAGTATGGGCTGTGAAAGAAAGGGTCGCTGGTTTGAGTCCCGGTCAGGGCACATGCCTGGGTTGCGGGACAGGTCCCCAGTAGGGGGCGCTCAAGAGGCAACTACACATTGATGTTTCTCTCCCTCTCTTTCTCCTTCCCTTCTCCTCTCCCTAAAAATAAATAAATAAAATCTTAAAAATATATACATTTTTTTCTTTTCCATCTTTTTTTTTTCACTAACAAAAAATATTCGCTCGACCAAACTTTAGTTAGCTTCCTGAAACTTCCTAGTCCCATCTGTGCATTTTCCTTATCAGATCCAGTTTCAGCAAGAAACCTGCTAAGCCACTTTCATCAGACCCTCCCAGCACAGACAATTGATCGTCCTCAATATTTAATCAGGTTGCTCATTCTCCACCTTCCCCCAGTTTGTGTCTGATTAGCCCTGCCTGTCTTCAGCAAGAATCCTGTTAGGTCAAGATAGCCAGAACCTTTCTTACCCCTGATGTTTCCTCTTAGTAATTTTTTAAAGATTTATTTATTTATTTATTTTTAGAAAGAGGGGAAGGGAGGGAGAAGGAGAGAGAGGGAGAGAAACATCAATTGGCTGTCTCTTGTTCATCCTCAACTGGGGACCTGACTGGTAACCCGGGCGAGTGCCTTGAATGGGCATTGAACTTGTGACCTCTTGGTCTGCAGGATGATGTCCAATCCACTGAGCCACACCACTCAGGGATCCTCTTAATAACTTGTATATGTTGATGCTCACCCCTACTCCTTGGTTATACTTTCTCACTTGCCCTTGCTGTATTTGGAGTTGAGCCTAATCTCTCTCCCTTACTGCCAAATCCCATTGCATCGGTCCCTATACCTATCACAAATGGTCCCAAATAAAGTCTGCTTTACCATCTTAAGCAAGTGTCAATAAATTTTTTTCTTTAACATTACCATCTGCATGTAGTCCTCTTTCCACAAACACAATAGCATACTCAAAGAAGTATGCAAGGTATGGAACAAGAGAATCCACTAATCAGCACAGCAGACCACAGTGTCTTTACCTTGGGATTTCCCCCCCTTTCCCTTCCCTTCTGCAGTGCTGCTTAAACATTCTGCCAGAAATCACAAAATGGAGGTAAAATCCAAATCATTAACAAAATGAAAATTCTCATGACTTTTGGGGATGTATAAATGACAGTGTTGTTTACCAAGAGCAAAGAGCTAGTTAAGCTGCAGGGTCAGAAACTATTCTCCTCGTTCAAACCGCGCATTTGTAAATAAAGCTTTGCTGAAATACAGCCATGCCTTCATTTGCCATGATGTGACTGCAGAGACCAACACCTGTCACAGAGCCCAGAAAGCCCAAGAAGCTTAAACTATTTAATATCTTGCCCTTTACATGGGGGGAAAAAATTCCTAGCCTTTGAATTATAGTTTGGAGATTTTTTTTTTTTAAAGAAAAGCCAGAACTGGAAGAATAACATTGGTAAGCGCAAGGCAGTCCCATTTCTGGGGGGAAAATAGGGAGAAAAGGACAGACTGTTCAGTGCTAAGGTGAGAGCTGGGGAAAGGAGTAAGACACATCAGCATCCACAAGGCCCAACAGCTGTTTTAAAGGTTGTAAGACTTTGTTAAACCTGCACAATTAAAATGTAGTAATAAAGTATTACCTAATGTGATTATGTAGATGGTAGGGAGAGTTTGACCTTAAAATCCCCCAAAGTCCCTCATATTAAAGATGTTTTGCTGGAATTTTTTTTTAAGTTGGGGAATCAATAGAGAACCTTAAAGACAATATAAAAGTGATGAAAGTGGTATTCCATAGAGAAGACACTCAAATTCAGTATTAAAAAAATATTTAAGCGGTCCTGGTGGGGTTGCTCAGCTGTGTGCCTAGTGAGCAGCCCGCCCCATGCGCCACGGTTATGGGTTCCATCCCTAGTCAATGCACGTGCAAATAAATACATGTCTCTCTCCCGCTCAAATCAGTAAATAAAAATTTAAAAGATTAAAAATTTTACATATGAATGCGATAAACAAGCCAAAAGGAATTAATATTTTAAAACGAAGATTATGAATGTACGGTTTTAGGCAATGTCTGCATAACTATAAAAGTAGGAAAGAGGGCTGTGGAAACGCCTAAGCACGTATTTTTCTAAAAACAAAACAAAAACAAAAACACCCGAGGGTAATACCAAGTTTAAAAGCCAGAACTAAAACAATGATACGAAGACTAGAAAGGAACATTTTTTGTGACAAGAATACTCATATTCGTTCAAGTCTTTGTGGAGGAAACGACCAACAGGAAACTCCCACAGGGTGCCTTAAAGAGGAAGGACCGGGAGATTGCGGAACCGGAAACTCTGAGGGGAACAAAAGGACGGTGCACCTCGCCCCGCCCACTCCACTCGGACTCGCAGAGAACCCGCCCCTGAGACTGTCTGAGCCCGGGAGTCACGAGACCTTCCCGGCGTGCACTGCGAGCGAGCGGGCCGTAATGGCGCCTTCCCCGCAAGCTGCGGTGCTAAACCTGACTCTGACCGCTGTCGGCGCAGCTGGGTGGGACTCGCCAGGTCTCAGGGGGCGCGGCTCAGCGGAGGAGCGTTGCACAAACGCGCCGCCTCTCCCTGTTGGGCTGCAAGACGTTTTAAACCATAACCTGTCAGGGCTCTAGCCTAAGAAATTACACGCAAGCATCCAGGCGCGATCGCAGAGGGAAACGGTCTGTTTGTAAATAGGCGTGTACAGTGCAGCGAGGGTGAACACCCGTGGCGGTGCAGTCAGCTGAACTAGCTGCATGAGTAACCGTGAGCGCGGTGTGTCCGCGGTAACACACTCAGGCGCGCACTTGTTTGTGAATGAGATCCGTTCCTCAGACACACCAACTTTTAACCCTTAAGTGGCAAGTAGAAGATGTAAAGCTTTAGGGTCGGGCCAGGCTTCCCTGCATCTTTACTGAGAAAAATTAAAACATCCTCACATCCTCTCCCGCTGCAGCAATTATGCATGGTTTCACTTTTGAAATGAGTATTTTAAAAATCCTGCTCAAATGAACACAGGCATTTCTGGCCCCTGGATCCCATCTTTCCCCTGAACTTTTTATTCCACTTGTCATTAACCTCTAGTTTTGGTTGATGCTAGCTGGCGCTCTGAGTCCAGGGGTCCTTGATTCCTCAAAACAGCTTGGCAGGGAGCTCTAGAAATTTGAGAAGGTGAGTTTAAGGCAAGAAAGGAACCTGCGTTGGGCGCTGAATTGCCTTCTAGGCTGTTCCCTGAAAATCCTAAATTTTTCTGTGGCCATTCTGATGCTTGGTTTATCTCTTATTTTTCCCGCCCCACACTCTTTCTTTGCCTATACAGAGCCTGACTTTAAACACCGTATTTTTTCCCTTTCAAACTTCACACACGACTCCCAAATTTTTTCATTTTAGTTACACCCGCTGTGTTCCTAGTAAGCAGACCGTGATGAAACTAAAGAAACAAACCAACAACAACAAAAAAAACGCCACTATAAAATCCAAACACATTAACACGGAATAAAGTCCTCCAAAAATCTGGCCCAGGCATATATTTCCAGCTTTCTTCAGGTGTACTGAAATTGCTTCCTTCAATGTGATGTCTCAAATCTTTTGACTTTTATACTCTCAATGAACCCACCAAAATACAAGTCTGCCTTCTGTCTTCCCTAGTTCTAATTCACACGGCTTCTGCTACTTACTCTTTATGTAGTTGATCATAAATTGCTTCCTCCAGGAAACCTTCAATGACCATTCAAATTCCGGTTGCATGCCAGCACATCCTGTGGATTGCAACGGAATAACACATACACATTCCTCTCTACTGCACACCTAGTCTGATTTCCATTGCTGATTTAAATCTCTACTTGAATAATGTTTTGGGTAAAGGAGAAAATTTATCTTTGTTGTTCATTTAGCCAATCCTCACATGTAACAATCCTCACATGTCATAAAGTTGCCCCTCAGTTTTCTTTTTTTTTTTTAGTTTTCAAAAACAAATGGATCAAACTCAATTGTCTTTATCTATACCAATAATGAATAATTGAATATAGAAGTTAAAATATATTTTATAATAGCATGGAAAATATGATAGACATAGGGATAAACTACAAAGGGGCATAACAGAAATATGGGGGGGGATGGAAAATATTCTGAATCTTAATTATGGTGGGGCTTGCATGCCTGCACACATTTCTTGAAATACAGGGAATTATCTGCTGGAGAAGGATGAATTTTACCTTAAAAATCCCAACTTAAAAATAAATGGGTTATTGCATCAATTTCCTCATTTTCAGTCTTTCCTTTTTTAAAAAATATATTTTTAATTTATTTTACAGAGGGGAAGGGAGGGAGAAAGAGAGGGAGAGAAACATCAGTGTGTGGCTGCCTCTCATGCACCCCCTACTGGGGACCTGGCCCACAACCCAGGCATGTGCCCTGACTGGGAATCGAACTGGTGACCCTTTGGTTCGCAGGTCAGCACTCAATCCACTGAGCCACATCAGCCAGGGCCAGTCTTTCCTTCTTTAAATTAGTAGTGCCCTCCAAACGTGAAAAATATGATTGTCCCATTTTCATAGTAGAACTTTTCCATTTACACTTCCCATGTAAAGTGATAAAGAGTGCTACCTGCACATTCAGATGGATCTCTTGCCCCAGGGTCCTCTCTTGTCTTGTTACCTCCAAACGCCTTTACCTCTGAGTAGTAATCCCATTATTTCTGTCACCTTGAAATCAGGATGAGTGCTTGTTAATGAGTACATGCTAAAATGTGTCTCCTGAAATTCCTATGTTGAAGCCTTAAACCCCCACACCTCAGAATGTGAATGCATTTGGAGCGAGGACACTTAAAGAAGTGATTAAGGGGGAAAAAGTTAACATGAAGCCATTAGGGCAGGCCCTAACCAGTCTGACTGGAACCTTTATAAAGAAGAGAAAATTCGGTCACTTAAAGTGACATCAGGGATGATAACACAGAGAGGAAAGAGCGTACGAGAACACAGTGAGAATGTGGCCATCTGCAAACCAGAGGAAAGGGCTCAGAAGTAACCACACCTGCCCCTACCTTGATCTTGGACTTCTGGGCTCCCAAAATGTGAGAAAATAAATTTCTGTTTTCTAAGTCACCCAGTCTGTGGCATTTTGTTATGGCAGCCCTAGCAAACTAATACAGTGTTCTAATAACTCACTCGGTCATTATCTCAGTTTAGAAACAGACCTGAAAACTCAGGTTGTTTTTGGATATTTTTCCCTTATGTGTCACGGGCAGTGGGCTCTCATACTGAGGAATAAGATGTGATTATTATTAATAATTAATAATCCAATTATCACTGCATTAATAAAATACACTGAACTTCATTCTGCCTCTCTTTTCCCCATTATAACATAACTTTTTTATATGATTTATTTTTTATTTTTTTTAATTACTTTATTGTTGTTCAGTTACAGTTGTCTGCATTTTTCCCCCACCACTCCCCCCACCCCAGCCAATCCCACCCCCCGTCCCTGCTCCCACCCTCCCCCTTGGTTATGTCCATGTGTCCTTTAGAGTGTTTCCTGGAAACCCTTCCCCCCACTGTCCCCTCCCCCTTCCCCTCTGGCCGTTGTTAGATTGTTCTTAATTTCAATGTCTCTGGTTATATTTTGTTTGCTGTTTTCTTTTGTTGATTATGTTCCAGTTAAAGGTGAGATCATGTGGTATTTCTCCCTCACTGCCTGGCTTATTTCACTTAGCATAATGCTCTCTAGTTCCATCCATGCTGTTGCAAAGGGTAGGATCGCCTTATTTCTCTCTGCTGCATAGAACATAACTTTTTAATTGTACGTCTTGCTCAGTGGTGCTGCTCCCATTTAATATTCTTAATTTTAAAAGAGCCACTGGTTAGCAAATAGATAGGAAGAATATGTCATGAGAACACAGTGAGAATGCTTAGAGAGATGACACAAATTTGGGGGGGAGGACAAGAATGGAGCACCCTGATGGGCTGCGATTTGAATCTTTGGACTCCCTAAGCACCTCTCAGCATTACTCCTAGAGGGGTTGTTCAAGTGCAGGGCAAGAAGGCCCCAGGAGGACCGGAAACAGCAGCAACAAGGACAAATATTCAACTAATAAGTAAATAAAATGTTTAAAATACTAAGCTCCATTTTGTATTCTATAAAAAGAAGATAATTTTAATTTTTATTATTCATTTGATTTAAAGTGTGAGTGAAATATGAAAATGCTGGAGTTATTAATGTTATTTTTGGAGAGCCTAAGTTAATGTATTCACATATGAAAAGATATATATGTATAATATGTATGTATAATATCATCCTATTAAAATTAAATTTAAAAGTTTTTAATTGTGGTAAGCTACATGCAATATAAACTTTATCATCTTAACTATTTTTAAGTATACAGTTTAGTAATAGTAAGAACATTTACACTGTTGTACAACCAATATCTAAAATTCATTTTTAAAAAATATTTTATGCCCTGCCCTGGCTGGTGTGGCTCAGTGGATTGAGTGCTGGCCTGCAAACCAAAGGGTCACCGGTTCAATTCCCAGTCAGGGCACATGCCTGGGTTGTGGGCCAGGTCCCCAGTAGGGGGCGCAAAAGAGGCAACCACACATGGATGCTTCTCTCCCTTTCTTTCTCCCTCCTTTCCTTTCTCTCTTTTAAAGATTTTGTTTATTTATTTTTAGAGAGAGGGGAAAGGAGGGAGAAAGAGAGGGAGAGAAACATCCATGTATGGTTGCCTCTTGCACGCCCCCTACTGGGGACCTGGCCCACAACCCAGGCATGTGCCCTGACTGGGAATCAAACCAGTGATCTTTTGGTTCACAGGTCAGCTCTCAATCCACTGAGCCCCACTCACCAGGGAAATATCTAAAATTCTTTCCTTCTTGTTAAGATAAAACTCTGTGCACATTAAACAAGTCCCCATTTCCCTCTTTCCCCTCCAATGTCATTAAGCCTTCCTCTATTTCCTATTTAAGAAGTTTTAGCATGTTAGACCTTATATTTAGGTATTTGATCAATTTTGAGTTCTTTTTTTTTTTTTTTTTTGTATCTGGGATAAGGTAAAGGCCAAAATGTCTACTTCCCATGTGGGTCTCCAGTTTTCCCACACCATCTGTTGAAAAGACTGCCCTACCCCTCTGAGTGGTCTTGGCAGCCTTGTCAGAAATCACTTGACCATAAATAGAAGAGTTTATTCCTGAGCAATCTCTTCAATTCCATCGGTCTGCATGGCTGTCTTTATGCTGGTATCACACTGTTTTAGTTACTGTGACTGTGTAATACATTTTGAAATCAGGAATTATAAGACCTTCACGCTTGTCCCTTTTCAGAAGGGCTCTGATCATGTGGGGTCTATGGAGATTCCATGTGAATTTCAGCATGCAATGCTGTCTTTGATACCGACAGATCACCTCCAACCATAGCCAGGTTCCCTGGAGCCTTCTTTTAAACTAGATCTCAATCTTAGCCCAAGAAAAAACTACAGACTGTCAGCACCAATAATTTTGTCATTCTTCTCCTCTTCATTAAAAGATTGAAACAAATACTATCATAGTTTCTAACAGCTCAATCCCTAGGGGCACTCAAGGTTGCCAGAACAACTTACTGTTTGCCCTAGCCAGACTGGGGATAGGCTTTGATCCACTTTTCTTAGAGCGCTTACTAAAATGGGACTACATCTCTGAAGACTCCCTCTCTCCCTTTGACATGCGTATGTATTTCTTCAACGTGGGGGTGCCCTTGTCAAGGACCTGAGAGATGTTCCTTTGAAATGAAATTAGAAAGCGTAGGGTCTCTGTCCCCTGATCTCTGTGGGAAGATAACTGTCCATTAATGTCAGCTAGCAGGCACAACTGCCCTGGTCAACTCACACTGAACAAGCCTTTGTCATTTTCTCACTTCCCTGACTCTACTGAGTCCCCTCTCACTTCCAAACCTTTTCCTTCATCTTTAAAGTACCCAGTCACTCCTGTACAAATAAAGGTTGAGTTCATTTCACACCAACACCCCTCTCCTATTGCAATGGTATACCACTGATTAAGGTTCCTTCCTTACCATGTGAAGTGGTACCCAGCTTAGGTGAGCTTTGACAATTCTACTACACTGTACGTTTTTCTTGGAGGGGACGGGTGGGATCTCTCAGATCTCCTATTTTACTTTTAAAATTGAAAATCTGACTTTGGGTCCTGGCTGGTGTGGCTCAGTGGATTCAGTTCTGGCCTACAATCCGAAGGGTCACCGGTTCAATACCCAGTCAGGGCACATGCCTGGGTTGTAGGCCAGGTCCTCAGTAGGGAGCCTGTGAGAGGCAATCACACACTGATGTTTCTCTCCCTCTCTTTCTCCCTTCACCTCTCTAAAAATATGTAAATAAAATATTTTTTAAAAAGAACATTAAAAAAAAGGAAAATCTGACTTAGGTATATGCAATATATAGATGATGCATCATAGAATTGTACACTTGAATTCCACATAAACTTTTTAACCCCTGTCACCCCAATAGATTTAATTTTTTAAAAATTGGCATTTCAGTAGGCACCATATAATACCTTCTTGGATTTTGGAGGCTGCCTCTTAACATTATGGGCCACAGCCTGAGGCCATGCCCCATAGAAAAAGGTTCCTAGGAGAGTCGTGCTGTGAGCAGCGCCAGGGGACACACCAAGGCCATTTTTCAGTGTGGCTTTCAAAGAATGGGCTGCTGAAGAGCCTTAGAGCAAGGGAGGCAGATACAACATTTTAACTTCCAGATTGTTTGCTACTCACGCTTCGCGGGCAGTGGGCGTTGGTTCCGAGGAGTTAGATGTGTAGAGTCTGGCAGCGTGGGCTGACTTACCAGGCCTCTCATTTTCCGTGTGGCTTTGGGCAAATTTCTCACCTGGCTGCGCTTCAGATTCTGATCTATAAAATAGGACCAAGGGTCTTGATATGATATTTTGAAATTTCCAGGTGATGGCCCACTTGGATCTGAATACTATGGCTAATGCATATGGGGATCTGTATTGCCACGCCATGGTTCCAGGAACTCTCCGTGAACACTCTTGCGGTGGCGCCCGACAGGGTGGGAACTGGGACGCAGGTCAGGATCTGTCTCCTGGAGGAACCCCACCAACCTCTCGCAGGCAGCTGGTGTTTGTTCTCTGTGGATGGTCACAGACCAATTTCCCACGCCCATCCTCCAGATGACTGCTCTGACTGTGCATGCACAATACCTCCTGGGGGCTTCCCTCGACTCCAAAACCCGAATCAGGCAGCAAGTTCTAGCTGGTTTGGAGATGGGTGAAGAAGGTACATCACGTGTTCTCTGCGGCTTATTCCCTTCTGCGCCGCTGCTCACCAACCTAAAAGACGTCTCCCTGAAGTGAACAATAAAGCGTTTATTGAGCACGAGTATGCCCTGGCTACCTCTTTAGTTTCCCCAAAGCTTGACGAGGGGGCCATTGTTGTTATAACCACAGAGCATAGAGCGAAATGAGGTCTTGAATGAATGGCTGGCAGTGTTCATTTTAACACGTGGTAGAAACAGGAAAGCCTCACATCAACTTCCTCAGGTTCCTGTCACCAACTTTTTAGGATTATGCAAAGCCGGAAACAGCACATGGGATGTGGCACTGCCTATGGTATCTCAGAACTCTCCTCGGATGCAGAAGAGGAAAGTATAACAGACACTTCATCAAACTGTCCTCTAAGGCCAGTGATAAGAAAGACATATAAGACCAGTCTCGCTCAGAGCTTCAGGGTTGCTGTGAGTGTCACTGCTCCATAAAGACCTGGGTCACAGTGCAGGAGAAAAGGGCAAAGACACAAGGAAAAGTCAGCTGAACTTGGCCTTCAAGCCTTTCATCTTTCTCACTGCAAAAGACAGAGGTCTTGCCCTGGCCGGTGTAGCTCAGTGGATTGAGCGTGGGCTGCGAACCAGAGGGTCGCCAGTTTGATTCCCAGTCAGGGCACATGCCTGGGTTGCGGGCCAGGTCCCCACTGGGGGCCAAGTGAGAGGCAATCACACATGGATGTTTCTCTCCCTCTCTTTCTCCCTCCCTTCCCCTCTGTCTAAGAATAAATAAAATCTTTTTAAAAAAAGAGAAAAAGACAGAGGTCTTTACAGATCAAAGCCATCTTGCAACAAGCCAATGATGAAAAGCTACCTATTCGAGATGAAGGGAAAAAAGTGTATAAATAAATTCAAACCACTCACAGGGACCCTAATCTGCCTTTTCAGTGATTTCTTATAAGTGGCTGATAAACTCACAGCATGAAAAAAGTTCAAGGCGAGTTTTCTATTTGTAAGAACAAACCAAAATCATCACTAAAAGAAAGAGAAAGCAGTAAGGCTCATCACCTCTATTTTTATTTTAAACCCTCCCGTTTCCTTTAAACTTGAGAATCACCTCGCTACATAAATGCCACATTTTATGCAGTTTGCAAGGGACAAAGGATTGCTCTTTACATGTAGTAAAATTAAGGTTAATAGTTTAACAGAGTGAAGCTGAGTGACCTTTAGATTCTGTAAATAGAGTATTTGATCCCCAGAGCTCCTGACTACAGACATACACTTTGGAGTAAAAACATCCACACAGGGACAATGTTTCCACTGTGTGGGTTGCCCACACCTCATAAACCTGGAACAAAAGGTCTGTCCAGGAGAGTTCTTAGGGCACTCAATCAAAGATTTCATTACTTGCATAGCAGACACATGCTACCGGGTCTCAGAGATACAGTCTGCGCTGACGCTTCCTTCATAAGGGACTGTGCTGCTTTCCACACAGTCCTGCAGACACTTGGACTCTGCACATTGCAGGCCCTGAATAGATCCGGGTCTGCTTCTTGGAGCCTTGAATTGTCTCTCTCCCCTAATGTGTTTGTGTCTTCGGGCTTCATGCGAGGAAATCCCAGTTCAACACCGAATGGGGAACCCCGCGCTCCAGGACGCTCAGCAGCCTGTTCACCAACAGACTAAGTCAGAGACCCGGCAAAGGTTCAGCCTGAAACAAGGGAACATCAGTGAATCAGCTAAATACCAGAAAGGTGGAGAAATACAGTTTCTGGAAAACATGAAAACAGGCAATGTCTTCCTTTTCAAAAAAAAAAAAAGAAAGAAAGAAAGAAAAGAAAAAAATAAAAACCATTCAGTTTAGTAAAGAGTGCTCGAAAAGATTACAATAACTGAAAAGATTCTTTGAAAAAGGATCATGCACATATGCAATATACAGATGATACGTCATAGCATTGAACTTTTGAAATCCATATGACCCTAAGAACCACTGTCACCCCAATAAATTTAATTAAAAAATAAAAACCCAAAGAGAAAAATGATTATGAATGCCTTTTTTTTTTTTTTAAACAAAACTGAGAGGCATACACAATACAAAACATATGAACCTGGTCGTGGGTCACATTCATGCGATTTAAAATAACGAGAGTTCATACAGCGAAGTTAGAGACATTTGCATGCAAAACACAAAGCGAGAAGGACTATGAAAGGCCAGGCCTGCAGCGGTAACGTACGGCGAGCGGCGTGACTTTGGAACCCAGTCGCTGACCGACCCCAGCGGAAGCGCAGGGGGCTGACCTCGCCCGGGAGGGCCGCGCGCGCACGCAGGGTCCGGGCTCGGCGGCGCCAGGGTCGCCCCGCCCTTCGGTGGGCGACGTCCCGAGGAGTCCGCGAGCGCAGCGGGGCCTGTGCGCCTGCGCGGCGGCGCCCACCCCTGCTGGCTGATGCCGGAGCGAACGCTGGAGCGAGAAAGTCCCCGAGGCTCCAGAGAGCCGGGAAAGAAAAAGAAGGGGCGTGTCATGGGAGGCAATTCCCTGCGAAATGTTCTTTAAAAAAATTAAAGCAAGAAATGGTATTGAGGAGATCGCCTCAAATGAACAGGCACATCCAGTTCAACATCATCTACCGCATCCTGGCTGGGAAAAAAAAAAAAAATCAGCTTAAAGGTCCTGGGAGGGGCCGGGGTGGGAGGGGGCGGGTAGAGACCTACAGAACAGGAATCGTGCCCTTAGGGGACGGCCCCCCTCGTTTTTGATGGGCGTGCCCTAGGCGGTATAAAGAACACCCTCGTCGCTCTGGCCCAGTCCCTAAGCTGCTTAGAGCGATGTCCGATGCGCCAAGGTTGCGGGTTCGATCCCGGCCAGGGCACGCATGAGAATCCACCAATGAGTGCTCAAATAAGCAGAATGGCAAATCCGCGTCTCTCTCTCTCTCTCTCTCCCCCCACTTCCTTTCTCTCTGAAATTAATAAATAAAAAACCAAATAGACATCTTTAAAAAATAAGAGTGCCCTTCTTTTGTGAACATGCAGGCAGGGATGCCATGATGCCTGATTTACTCTAAAACCGTCTACTTCACACATGTGTACAGACATGGCTTTGCCACAGCAGTATGTTGAAAATCTCCAGTCTGAGTGGTTCTACACAGGTGTTCACTTTACAATTCCTTCTGCTTTTCTAAAAAAAAAAAAAAATCCCATTTTAATTATACATTAATATTCAAGAAAAATGTTGCATGCCAAACTATACACTAACATTCTCAAGGTATTATGATATCAAATATTTCCTGAGCTGTTTCATTCTTTTAAATATTTCCTATCTTTCTACGATATCATCGAATCATCTTGAATTCGGTTCCTACTCGGCACAGCGGCGGACCCGCTGAACCCTCAGTGTGGCCTCCCTCTTGTGGGCGCCAGGTGGCGCTGTGAGCTGCCTGCTCTGAGTTTTAGGGTCCATGTCTTCATCACACCTGCACGTGTAAATGACAGGAACCTGCACTCAGGTGGGATGGAGGGGGGCGGGGGCGATGAGGGACGGAGATGGGAGGTGGAGCAGGAGCACTCAAGGTCCCTGCTGCCCGCACACTCAGGGGCCCTTCTGCCCCCTGCACCGTGTTTTCCTCACACCTAGAACCTCTCCAGGTGACATCCAGGGACCTTCTCGGTGGACTGGGACCCCGACACTCCGAATTCCTCCACACCACATGCATCCCCGACTTTTCTTCCCACCTGCACAGTCCCACCACAGCCGCCCTGCACTCTCCTGACGTCCCACGAGTGGCTGTCCCCAGTTTCCCTCGAGAGCATCAGCCCCTTCCCAGACCCCTCCCTGGGGCAAGGACGCGCTTCTCATCTCCAGCCCGAGGCCTTCCTCCCTCTGGCTCCCCCACACGGCTCATCCTCACACCTGCCCTCCGAGGGGTTCCCTCTGCGTGCCCCACTCCTCGTCCGACTCCTGCTGCCCGCGTCCCAAGCGCAACTCTGCACCCCCAGCTCAGGGCTGTGAGCGTCTGAGACCCTCTGGGCTGAACGAACCCCAGAGGACACGGGACGTTTGTCGAGATTCATCCTTTGTGAGCTCCCACACGCGTAGCGCGCACAGCAATAGGGAAGGTCCTCCTTTTACTGAAGGTCAAAAGCAAACAGCAATTTCAGCCTCTCACATCTTTCACCTCCAGTCTTAACCTTTCCTAGAATCCCCGCACCGCCCCCCCTCCCAGATTTGGGCAAATACGAGCGGAATTCGGACCTTAAGATGCCCCCTCTGGAGTCAGCCGACAGGATGGGGGTCCTGCCTCCTGGCTGAGCCAGCTCCTTCGCAAACCCCACTCTGCTGATAAATCACTGGGATGCCTATTTCTGCACTCACACCCTTTATATTAAATTGCAGCAAAGAATGAACGACTCTCTTACTCACCTAGCACCTTGCCTAATTACCAATAAGCCCCAACTTAATTTAAGACGAAGAGGATTGGAACTTGAAGATGAAAGTGCTTTGTTTGTATTCTTCTCTTATCTTCGGATGTGACCCATCAGCCTCTTTTCTGGCCCCTCATTTTCCAACTGCTACTTCAAGTCCCCTTAATGCACCAGGCTGCTGCTCACCCCATCTGTGCCTCTCCTTCTTTTTTAGAGAGAGGGGAAAGGAGAGAGAAAGAGGGGGAGAGAATCATACATATGAGAGAGAAACATCCATGGGTTGCCTCTCACACACCCCACCTGGGGATCGAACCCACAACCCAGGCATGTGTTCTGGCCAGGAATCAAGCTGATGGCCTTCGGTTCACAGGCCGGTGTTCAGTCCACTGAGCCACACCAGTCAGGACTAGTTATCTCTCCCTTTTTGTCTTTTATTTGGGATGGTTTCTTTTGTCTTGTTTACTAAATTTTCTTCCGAAAATTCTATTCTGCTGTTAATCCTATTCAGTGTATGTTTGAGACATAACTCACCTTGAAGCTTTCCTTTCTAGAAATCTTATTTTGGCCTTTTGAAAGTGTATGACACCACCCCGGCCAGTGTAGCTCACTTAGTTGAGCATAATCCCACAGAGTGAAAGGTCGCAGGTTCAATTCCTGGTCAAGGCACATGCCTGGGTTGCAAGTTCAGCAACCAACTGATGTTTCTCTCTCACATTGATGTTTCTCTCCCTCTCTTCCTCCCTCCCTTTCTCTATGTCTAAAAAGAAAGAAATAAAAAATCTTTAAAAGAAGAAAGAAAGAGAGAACCGGAATGGAAAGGGCATCGGTGATTTGGAGTGAGCTCCCAGCATTTAATACGTGAGCAAAGGGGTATAACTCTGATACAAATGTATACACTCCCACATTCAGGGGCTCACTGAACCCCAAGCAAATAAAGCATGAAGAAATCAATACAAAGTCGCATCCAAACCGAGTTGTTCTAAATCAATGCTACAGTAGCAAGAGAACTCAAAACGTGTTGAAATAGCCCTGGCTGGTATGGCTCAGTGGATTGGGCACCAGCCTGCAAACCAAAGGGTCACCGGTTCAATTCCCGGTCAGGGCACATGCCTGGGTTGTGGGCTGGGTCCCCAGTAGGGGGTGTGCAAGAGGCAACCACACATTGATGTTTCTCTCTCTCTCTTTCTCTCTCCTTTCCCCTCTCTAAAAATAAATAAAATCTTAAAAAAAAAAGTGTTGATAAGGAGAGCAGCATAGTTCTCACTGGAAACAGGACAGGCAAGATGAGAACGCAGTGGTATTGTTAAAGTAGTAAGAGGGAAAAAATGGTTGACTAGACTTACATACAAAGTAAATATCTCTTCCACAAACAAAAGAAAAAATAAGGATGTTTTCATGTAGATATAAGGGGAAAGAATTAATCACTAATAGACCCACACTACAAGGGTTGTTAAATCCCAGGAAGGAGGGCTACAACTCCAGGTGGAAATTTGTGTGTCTGCACCAAAGAATGAAGAGAACAGAATTTGGGACTTCGTGAGTAAATATTATAGATACACGCCATGTTTTCTGATTATTTAACGTTCGGTAGCCCATAATTTACTGTTTGGGCAAAAGTCATTACAATGCACTGTGGGGTTACTGTTGTAAAAGTAATGCTTTACAGCAGTTTCACAAAGGTGTGAAAGGGGAAAAGAAACCACTCTATTTTAAGAGTTTTATACAGTACATGAAGTCATAGAATGTCAGTTGAAAATAAACTTTGAAAAGTTAAACATGTACACAGTAAACACTAAATCGACCACAACCAATAGAGGAAACAAAATAGAATAATTACACATTATACTATTCCAAACAAGAAAGACAAACAAGAAAAAAGGATCAAATAATGTGACAAAGAGAAAAATAACAGATTGAAATTTAATGTGACAATTTGAACGTCAAGGGTCTAAATATACAAACTCCAAGACAGAGTGTCAGATTGGACCTAAAAGAAACAACTAACCATATGTTGCCTACAGAAATGCATTCGATTTTTTATTTATTTAAAACATGTATGTATTGATTTGAGAGAGAGACAGACATCCATTTGTTGTTCCACTTACTGATGCACTCATTGGTTGATTCTTGCATGTGCCCTGACCAGGGATCGAACCTGAAATCTTGGCGGATCAGGACGATGCTCTAACCAACTGAGCTGCCCAACCAGGGCCACAGCGATGCATTTTAAATATAAAAGTATAAATAGGGCAAAGGGAAAAGACAAATATGTACTCTTCTATCAAAAAATAAAGCTTCTGTGGCAATACTAATATCATTTCAGGTAAATATTATACTAAAAACAGTATCAAGGATAAAGAAAACTATTCCATGATTTACATGCCAATTTATCAAAAGGACATAAAAATCCACGAGGCACCAAATAACAGATCTTCAAAATGTATGCCAACTAGAAAAAACGGAAAGAAACTCAAGGAGAAGTAAAAAAAAAAAACAAAAACCAAGTTAAAGTTGGAAATTCCAGTAGTCCTCAGTATTTAGTCGAGGAGGTAGAGAAAAGTATCAGTAAGTATATAAAATATTTGAACAACACTATCGACCACGTGACCTAATGGGCATCTGTAGACTTGCATACTTCACCCGACGGGAGCAGCCTTCGAACTCCTTCAGAGTGTGCGTGGGACATTTACCACTGCAGACCATGTTCTGGGACCAAAACAAATCTAAATAAACTTTCAAAGATGCGAAGCATGCACACTCTGGTGTCATGAGGAGCCCAAAGCCCAAAGAAGAAAATTTCCCCACCCTGACAAAGAACACTTCTGCAAGCCGCAACTGGTACGATACTTAACTGCAAAAGGCCGATGCTTTTTCTTTAGGACTGAAATGAAGCAAAGATGCCGACGCTCATCGATTCTTCAACATAGTCCCAGAGGCGAAAGCTAATATAATCCAGCAAAGAGAAATGAAAGTCGCACAGGTAGGAAATAAGGAATAACTATTTTGCAGATGATACGCTTTCTAGGTAGACCATATAAAGGAATCTACCAAATAATTCCTAGAAAACAAAATAAGTGAATTTGTGAGGAATGTCCACAAGGTGTGTCCGTGGGAGTGTGTGCACATACGTGCACACAGCGAGTGAAACAAATGGAAAGCACTATCATAAACGATTACCACGACAAAAAGCTAAGGTACAAGTCTAATAGAACAAACGCAGGCTCTTTAGGCTGAAAATTACAGAACACTAATAACAAAGTTAAACAAAGCTAAAACCAGTGGGAGGATATACCTGGTTCATATCATGGTGACTCAACACAGCAAAGGTGTCGATTCTTCCCATACTGATCTAGGGATGTAAAGAAATTCTTATGAAATCGCTGCAAATTTTTTTGCAGACATTAATAAGCCTATCCTAAAATTTGTATGGAATGGCATACAAATAGCTACAAGTAACAGAAAAATAGCTAACATAATTTTGGAAAATAACAAAATAGTTGGAAGAATCATGCTACTTGATTTAAGACTTAGTGTTGCCCTGGCTGGTGTGGCTCAGTGGATTGAGCGCTGGGTTGCAAACCAAAGGGTCGCTGGTTCGATTCCCAGGCAGGGCACATGCCTGGGTTGTGGGCCAGGTCCCTGGTGGGGGGTTGTGTGAGAGGCAACCACACATGGCTGTTTCTCTCCCTCTCTCTCTCCCTCCCTTCCCCTCTCTCTCAAAATAAGTAAATAAAATCATAAAAAAAAGACTTAGTGTTTAGCTACAACAATCAAAGCTCTGGGATATTTGTGGAGGGACAGAGACATAAATCAATGGAACAGAATAGTTTATAAAGAGACCCACACAATAATAGCTAAAACATTTTTGACAAAGGCATACAAGGACTTCAGTAAAAAATAATTTTAAACAGTTGAGGTTGGCTGTATATCCAACACACACGTACACAAACGCACAAAATGAACCTCAACTCACACCTCATACCTTATACAAAAAGAAACTCAGTCGGATTATTGATCTACATTTAAAGTGTTAAAACTGCAAAACTTTTTCAAGAAAAATAGGAAACTTGCTGACCCAAAGTTAGGAGAAAATTTGCTGACTCAGAATCTTAGATGTGATGCCAAAAGCACCATCTCTAAAAGAAAAAAAAATCATGAAACTGGACTTATTCAAAATTAATAGCTTTAGCTCTGCAAAAGACACTATAACAGACGGAAAAGTCAAGGTAAAAATACATAAAGTTGGTGAAAATATATGCAAATCATATGTCTGACAACAAACTCACATCTCAAAAAATATGAAGAGCACTTTAAATCAAATAGTAAGAAAATAAAAAAAATATCTAACTCAATAATGGGACAGTCTTGAATAGGCATTTCGCCAAAGAGAAGGCGTGGAGGGCGCATGAGCACATGAAGGACATTCAACATCATTAGCTGTTAGAAAAATTCAAGTTCATGCCGCCACGAGATACTACTATACTTACTAAAATGATTGAAATGAAACAACCTGCCCTGAGTGGTGTGGCTCAATTGACTGGGCACGGTCCCGCAAGGTGAAAGGTCATTTAATTCTGGGTCAGGGGGCACAGGAACCTGGGTTTCCGGTTTTGTCCCTGTTCGGGGGCACGTGCAAGAGGCAACCAACCAATCAATGTTTCTTTTCCTTTCTCCCTCTCTTCCCCTTTCTCTAAAACCAAAAATAAAAAATAAAAATCAAATTTAAAAAATCTGACAAGATCGAACGGAGTTGAAAATATATAACTTGAAAGCCACTCTGACACACAGTTTTTCCAGTTTCTTATGAGGTTAAAAATATGCTTAGCATATGATCAGTACAATACCATTGATGGGTTTATATCTTGGGGAAATGAAAATGTATGTTCACACAAAAACCTGAGCGTCCTATTCACAAAAGTTTTCCTTGTAATTCCTCCAAACAGGAAATAACCCAAATGCCCCTCCGTGGGTGGAAGGAACAAAACCCGCCAGAGTATGAGCATGCAATGGAACACTACTCAGCAATGTGAAGGGACAACCTATTGATACGCTGCTGATCACATGTTTGAAACTATAAAAACACAGTTCTGGAGAACAGGTCAGTGGAGGAGAGGGTTAGGGTTGGGAGAAGGTGTCCCCTGTCACCAAGTAGCGTGTGACAGTATCCGTCAGGGTTACAGAAAAGTTCTGTGTGCTGATTCCTCAAAGGGTGTTACACAAATCTATTCATGGGATAAAAATTTCATAGAATTATATCCAAAAAAAAAGAGTGTATATAAAAATGGTGCAGACAGTGGTAAATGAACAACAACAAAGTAATAAAATCTTTAAAAAAAATAAAAATAAAAATGGGTGAGACATGCAGGAGCTGTGTGGTTCATAGTATTTCCCCCAGGCCGGTTCCTTGGTTTTGATAACTGCAGTGCAGTTATACAAGATGTCACCATTTGGGGACCTGGAGGAAGGGTGTGCTGGGTCTCTGTTTTCGTGATCTCTCAGGCGTGTCACGTGAAAACCCAGCTGATAGCTCTGTTTTTGCTAAGCAGGTCCCCAGCCGGGACCAACATGTTCTCTGGGTGCTTTTCAGTCTCCCAGGACCTTCTCTCATGGGAACTAAACGTCTTCTTTTCTATTGGATGCCTTTCCTCCCTTGAACACCCCGGTTGGCAATGTGGCCTTTCACAGCAAATGTTGCATCATTGGGTGGTCCAAACTGAGGCGTCTTGTACTGCTCTTGAGACCTTCCCATCCACCAAACACGATGATGTTGGGAGGCAATTGATTGTATAGGCTGTGACTCCTTATTCATGAACACAATGAAAGACTTTCCCAAACAGGAACTGTTGGGAGGTGTCTTTTACCCAGGGAGGGCCAGGGCCAAGGTTAAAGGTAATTCTTCGGTAGAGTGGCCCAGGAATGCGCCATTGTAGCAAGGGAGATGAGGCAATAATAAATGGAGAACAGAGGCACGGAAAACATGTATGCAATGCTTCCTAAAGTCACTGCTGAGCACTTAAAATTGAGCTGAGCTGTGCTGAGTATTTGGGCTCATGTCATGGTTCTACTGCAAAAAATGTGTGATCTTAAGAAATATGCTGTCGGGCTTAGTATTGCCCCTCAAAGACTGGTTTTCTTGAGGGCCCACTATGTTCCCGTTTTTATCTTTAAGATGTGTAAATGCATGTAGCTCTGAAGATGATGGCTAAATCATCATTAAATCACTTCTATGATTCATTCAAAAGCAGTTGAAAAATGCTTTGCATGAACGGTGTCATGCCAAATCTAGCAATCGTCACAGCTCTGGTTCAACATGGTGTGATCTCTCCGCAGGGAAACACTGAGCCTTTCCACACCTCGGCAGGCATGGAAGCGTCCCAGCAGGGCAAGGATCCGCACAGACGTCACCTATCGAGAGATGCAATGGTGACCCATTGCCTTCCTCATCTTCTTCCCTGATGTTGAAGGAATATGAAGTCATGTGAGGATGGTGGAAAAGGAAACCAGAAGAAGGCCAGGAGGTTGAGGACATTTCTAAGCTTTTATAATAGTCCAAGTTTGTTTACCATGACCTGAATTTTTAAAAGGATTTTATTTCTTTATTTTTAGAGAGAGGGGAAGGGAAGGAGAAACAGAGGGAGAGAAACATTGATGTGTGGTTGCCTCTTGAGCGCCCCCTACTGGGGACCTAGCCTGCAACCCAGGCACGTGCCCTGACTGGGAATCGAACCTCGACCCTTCGGTTCGCAGGCCGGTGTTCCATCCACTGAGCTACACCAGCCAGGGCACCATGACCTGAATTATTAATAAAATAATAGTGTATCTATAGAAACTGAAGTAGGGTTTTTCTTTAATACCAGAATTCTCAAAACATGGTCAGTTAGCTTGCATTCCTTTTGGGCACCACTTACACCCACCCCACCCCCCAAAAAGCCTCCCAGAGTGCTTTGCCCTGGGGTTCTCTCTAAACAGCACCTTTGTGCTTCGCATTTTCTCTACTCTCTTTCCTGGTTTATTATCCCTCTGTGATCAGACCACCAATCACGTCATGTCCTAAGAGAATTTTCAGTGCCGTGTGAAAGATTTAGCTAACTGAGAAGCGATTAACGCAAAATGAATTCTGTATTCTAACTTGAAAATGAGATCATGTACTTTTTCAGTGTAAAAATGCTTTTCATGTCGTCACACCGACCATAACTCCACGAGATCATGTATATAGTAGTAGAAGGAAATACTACAACTTGGAGAATGATTTGTAATGATCCATTAAGATGGCAGAGACGCACTCACTTTGACCTGAAAGTTAAAATTCTACAAATATACATATGTATATTTACATTGATATATCACAGATAAATGTATAGACTACGGGCATCTTTGGCAAAAAAGAAAAAAAAAAGGAAACAAACTAAATACTATGTACAAGTATACCCATCAAAGAACAGTGGATAATTGGGTAAACAAATTACGGCACTTTTTTTTTTACAACAGATTACTATGGGAATACTTGAGACACATCAGTAAGCACTCAATTTTTTTTAACACATCAGCATACTCCTTGATAAAGAGGATGGTGCTGTAGAGAGAATGAAAGTGATACCATTCTGATCGCATCACTGAATAGCTAGGCAAACTTCCACCAGCCACACTACCTGCCCCACGCACCCTCACCTGTGTGCTGGTTATAATGGTAATACCTGCCATGTATTTTTTTTTCCTTAGTAATAACGTTCTAACTAAATAAAACAACACGGATAACAATGTGTGGCAACACGACGGCCCGGCATACGTAACCAAAAAAGAAAACAATTGCTGTTGCATGGATTGCATGCAGAAATCAACACACAGGTACTTCACAAGCATTGGTCTGAAGGTTTGAAAACAAAGAGTTATTAACGCGTCAAGACAGACGATGTTTTTTCATGAGGTAACTTTTGTTTGGGCATAATTTGCATTTTTATCAACAAAAAAAAATTCCTCCTTCAAAAAAATTCAAGAGTTAACACAGCAAAGGAATTCTACGTCTAGTGCTGTATTCTCTCGAAAGGCAAATGACAGGGCTATAAAAACAGGAGTTGGAGACCAACGGTAAACATGACCAGGAATTTCGTGTTACTGGGTTTTCCTCTGCATTTTGGTTAATGTTCTTCTGTAGCAATTTTTAGAGCACAGACGACCTCAGAGGTAAGTTCCGAATAATGGACAAAGTACAGGGAGGGTGAGAGACCCGGACTTATTTCGTGTGATTCACTCGGCAAGCGGTTTCTGCAGCGGACAGAAGCCCCAGCTACGGCTCAGGAGGAGCCAGGGTCTGAAGTGCAAGGACGCGAGGCGAGGTTAAGGGGCATTGGGTACAAGGTGGAGCTGCAGGCAGGTGAGTTGCAAAAAAAAAAAAACCAAGCCCAATAGCCGTTTTGAGATTCCTCAAACAACTTTAAGGTAAAGAAAACCGAAATGTAAAAGACTGGGGTAAATCAATCGAAGCAACGTTTTATACTAGCAATGATTACAGGATTTTTAAAGAAAATGTGTTAAATTCTGTTAGCCATGTATGTTCCTCGGGCTATGGTGGGAATGAAAAAGCCCGAAACATTAAAATAATCAGTAGTCAAGTCTCAAATGATCTTAAGTATTGTTGGCCTCCCCTTAAGCAAAACAAAAAGCCTCATCATCAACTTAAATGAAAACATTTGAAAAAATAAAAAAGTTAAATAAAGGAAATATCACGAATACCCGAAGCACTCTAAGTAACTTTATTCATGGACTGTCACATAAATAGAAAAAGCGATGGATGTCACACCACCTTTTCCAGGAAAGAAAAAGGCAAGTGCCCGACACGCTGAAAGTCAAACAGAAAAATCTGCAGGTGCAAGCCGCGCCCCCGGAGCCAGCCTGTGCGGCCCAGCGCCCCGCCGCGCCCTGGGGGCGAATGAGGGTGGGCGTCCCCCCCGCCAGCACTCTAAACCCGAGCACCGGCCGAGCGACAGGGGCCGGGAGGGACCAAAACAGCGCGCCCAGCTCCGCCCCCGATGCCGCCCGGAGGCTCCGGGGACGGGCCCCTGCGGACCACCGTCCTCCGGTCTGGCCACGTGACCCTGGCCGCGCTCCGGCTGGGAACCCGGTGGCTGCGGGCGCGGCGCTGAGCAGGTCGGTGTGCACGGTCACATCGGAGGATTCATAAGGGGGGAAAAAAATCCAGAAGGCTCTGTCCCACCCCTCGCCCGCAATCGGGGTCCGCGTCCCCCCGATCTTTCAGCAGAGGCCGCGATCGGTGCGCAATGAGCCCTGTACCGGTGCTGCGGGGACGAAGCGCTCAGGGCGCTTTGTGCAGAGCACCGACCTCCGGTGAGCGCCGCTGCCGCGCACTTACAGGGCAGTTCTGAAGGGCCGGATTCGGAACGCGGGCAGCACAGGCTACAGGGGGGCGCGTGCCGTAGGACAAACATTTAATCAAGCACACCAAAATCAGCCAAAGCCCAGTGAAAAGCACCTTCCTCCAAGTTTGTAAAGACAGCGCTGTCCCACAGCTTTCCTGGGTCCCCGACCTCGTTTTCCCCTGAATAGGCTTTCTCTAAAATCTAGAACTTGGCTTAATAAAAGTGAGCTTGTAACTAAAACCCAAGTCTAGAGTGCATGGGTAATTAAAAGGTGTTAGCGGTATCAGCCATTCATTCATAAAATAATCTTAGACTCTTCATCCTTTGCCATGCATGTACATACATCGCAGATGAAATCAACTACTGTGTTTTTAAAACTAAAATTAAACAATTATCAAGTATTTCTCAGAATACAGATGCCCACATGAAATCCAGAAATAAAATGAAAGATTTACATGTTTTTCTACAAAATTATCAATAATCTTTAGGTATGATAGAGTAAAATTACAAATAAAATATTTTGAATATATTTGTTATATGTGCAATACAGTATTTAGTGTAATTCTCAACACAGACTGGCCTCATATTAATAAAAAAAAAACAAAAGCAACCTAATTTTAAACGTGTGTTAAATCATGTGAACAGGTTGTTTTCAGAAGAGAAAACAAAATAAATAAACACAGTAATAAATAAGCACAGTATATACTTCCTAAAACTAAAATAAGGTAGTAAGAAAAATCACGTTAGCCTGATTGAGGAAAAAATGAACTTACTAATATTCATGTTTGAAAACTGCATATTTGATACTTACCCATTTTAAGGTGGGCTATATACTGTTGTGGCCTTTTTTGACCTGCCAATTCTATTTTTGCTGAAGGATG
>VMDR010011731.1:0-27906 GCA_007922815.1 Macrotus californicus | reverse complement strand
AAAATAAATAGACATGCTTCTATTAGAGAAAAAGTACCAAGTAGAAATAACAGTTACACACAGTTTTCTTTTCACAAGCTTCTACACTATGAAAATGTAGAAATCCCTGAAGCAACCAGGAACCTCAACAGTGTTCTATTTTGCCAGTTCCATGCCTCTTGAGTTCAAATACTACAGGAAGAAAATGGTAACTTTGAATCACTGATGCAGGAAGAAAATGATAACTTAAACTTTCAATTACTGATTAAGACATCTAAAAACAAAGAAGATGAAACAGGTAACAAAAAGACAACTGCAGGGAGAGGAAGGAGCTAGACTGCAAGAGGCAGAAGAGAAGGAGTAAGGAATGGGAAAAGGGAAAGCTGAAGAGGGCAGGGGAAGGAAAATAGGAGACCAGGAGGATGAAAACAAACATTCTAGGAAAGCCCAGGCCCTTTCAAAAGCAGAAGAGAAAGCCCAAGGGCAATTATATTATGTTTTCATTTTCTTTCTTCCCTTTCTCCTATCATCGTTAAATTACTACTCCTTGAAATTACACTCTACAATCAGCTTCCCAATACACAATAGCAATTTAGGATATCAGTAAGCTATCACAGTCACATTTACACTACAAGAGCTGCAATTAGGAAATCCCCAAGATACAAATTAATCCAGGAAATTCTCCAATTTACAAAAAAAAGATGGCTTCGGGAATCATCAAATTTCAAGTCTGAAAACAAAGTTAACACCCATACAACTAGCACTCATACCAACATGTGTATGACAAAAATCGTATGTTTAACTACTAATATGTCAGTACTACACTATACTACATAAGAAAACGCTTTCCTTTGTCTCAGTTCTCAGAGCCATTTTGGTAAAAATAAGGGTAGTAGCCCTCACTGGGGTGGCTCAGTGGACTGAGTGTCTGCCTGCAAAATAAAAGGTTGCTGGTTCAATTCCCAGTCAGGGCACATGCCTGGGTTGTGGGCCAGGTCCCTAGTTGGAGGCCTGCGAGAGGCAACCAGTTGATGTTTCGCTCACATATCGATGTTTCTCTCCCTCTATTTTCTCCCTCCCTCTCCTCTCTAAAAATAAATAAAATCTTTTTTTTAAAAAGGGGGTAGTAGACTGAATAACCACCCCACATAAATCTATAATGGTAGAATAAAATGAAGGAAAAATATTCATGTTTTCAAATTAAATAAGTATTCAGCATTCAAGATAAGGGATATCATCATTTACTACACACCGTAACTTTCAAGATGTCTACTGGCAAAATAAAAAACTGGCTGTACAGCAACCAAAATCCTCTAATCCTCTCCACCTCTTTTTTTTTATTTTAATGATCCATGAAACCCAGAGGTCTGGAAACCATTTTTCTTATACCACTTATAAAATAATTACCTCAAATGAGTCTGATAATAAAAACAAAAGAACATGCTTTTGAATACTGCCTGAGATACAGCAAGAGCTCAACAAAGGTTGGTGGATTGAATATAACTTGCCATAGAGTAAACAATTTTCCAAGTACTGCATCAGTAAACTGGTGTATCTAGGGAAAAAAATGTAGATTTTTATTTGAAAATAATGATATTAGAATTTTATTTTGAGTGAAGAATATGGCTGTGAACACTGAATTGAGGTTATGAAACCTTACATTCAGTCTCTTTAAGTCTGAAAATTAGCCAGACACTATTTTCAGGATCTATCACAGTCCACAAGTTGTGTGTATGCAAAACTAAGCCCTCTTATTATTGGCTGCTGCCTGTCAGCATATTTGGCTGAAGATGGAAGGCCAGCAACAGAGGTCAACAGTACACTGATTCATACTGCAGAGCATCTCAATAGCCCCAGTAAGCTTTTCTTTATGCATTAATTTCTTTGTTCAATTAAGCTGGAATACTGTTTGTTCAGTCAGGTTTTTCCTGAATACCACTGTCTTACAAAAACCTAAAAAGGAAAATCTAAATTTGAGTCACTAACTTGCAGCATGTAATGGGCCCTGATATTTTGGAAAGAGGGAGTATGATACCTATGTAGACATGGAAACAAGGGTAAGACAGTCTTATAATAGTAGTTGTAATTGGGTGATGGGTTTACAAGTGGGGCTTTTGGTTTTTCTTTTCTATTTGCTTTGTAAGTTTTTTATACACATACTTTGTAATTAGGGGGAAAAAAATCTAGAAAGCAACAGAGGGGGAAAAAACCTACTACATACCTGTAAGAGGGTTAAAAAGAAACAACGTAATATGAGGGATGGTGGGAAGAATATACCAGTGGTTTCTAAATTAGTAAAAACACATAGAAACATACAAAGGTTCTAGATTACAGACTTCACAGAGATCTAACTGGTGTTTGTTTTTATTGCCAATAAAGGATGCAATCCATGATGAAGAGCTAAAATTACAAATTGCCCCAAATAACATAGTATCACCACTCACGAAGTAAAAACTATGGGAAACAGAACAACTACATAGAAATACATAATTAATAAGATAGGTCTAATTTGTATTACATGCCAAAAGTACCCTAAAAGTGTAATATACCCTTTTTTAAAAAGATGTTGTTTTTTTTTTTTTAGAGAGAGGAAGGGAGGGAGAAAGAGAGGGAGAGAAACATCAATATGTAGTTGCATCTCAAGCACCCTCTACTGGGGACCTGGCCCACAACCCAGGCATGTGCCCTGACCAAGAATCGAACCAGCAACACTATGGTTTGCAGGCTGGTGTTCAGTCCACTGAGCCACACCAGCCAGGGCCATAATATACCTTTTTAAGTACTCACAGACCATTTCACAAAAGCTTAAGTAAATATCAGGCCACAAAAAAATTCCAATAAATTTCCAAACTCAAACACATCACGGTCAATAGCTGAAAGACAAAAACATTAGAAATTCCATTTTAACCCCAGCTGGTGTGGCTCAGTGGATTGAGCACCGGCTTGGGAACCAAAGGGTCACTGGTTTGATTCCCAGTCAGGGCATATCATTCCCTGACCTGGATTGCAGGCCAGGTTCCCGGTAAGGGGCATGCGAGAGGCAACCATACATTGATGTTTCTTTCCCTTTCTTTCTCCCTCCCTTCCCTTCTCTCTGAATATAAATAAATAAAATCTTAAAAAAAAAAAAAGAAATTCCATTTTAAAAAGAGTCATACTTATTATTTGATTTTCTAAACTGTCTTAGAAAACTCATGGATCAAAGAGGGAACCTAAATTAAAATTAAAAAGATAATGACAATAAAAATATTGCAGTTAAGAATCTACAATAAACAGCTAAAACAGAACTCATGAAAATTCATGGCGCAAGGACTTAGGCTATAAATAACCATTAAAAAAAAAACACAAGAATGGAAACAATAAAAATATAAGCAGAAAATAATCAACTGAAAATCAGGAAAGTTGCCCTGGCTGGTGTGGCTCAGTGGATTGAGTGCCGGCCTATGAATCAAAGGGTTGCCATTTTGATTCCCAGTCAGGGCACATGCCTGTGTAGGCCAGTACCCCAGTTGGGGGCACATGAGAGGCAACCAAATTGATGTTTCTCTCACTCTCTTTCTCCCTCCCTTCCCCTGTCTCTAAAAATAAAATATTTCAAAAAATAAATTTAAAAAATGTTCAAAAAAAAAAGAAATATAATGAAAACATACAATGTACCACAGGAGTTAAGAAGTAAAGATAGCCCTGGGTGGGTAGCTCTGGTGCTTACAGCATCGTCCTGATTTGCCAGGGTTGCTGGTTCAATCCACAGTCACATACAAGAATCAATCAATGAACGCATAAATAAGAGGAACAAACCGATGTTTCTGTTTCCCTCTTATTTAAAACATAACTAAGTGAAGACTAAACATCATACTACCAAATAACTAATGGATCAAAGAGGAAATCAAAAGTTATCTTGAAGCAAATGAAATGAAAATATTTTTCAAAATTTATGGGATACAGCAAAAGCAGTTCTAGTCCTGGGTGGTTGGCTCAGTGGACTGAGCACTGCCGTGTAGATTAAAAGGTTGCTAGTTTGATCCTCAGTCAGGGCACATGCCTAGGTTGCAGGACACGTCCCCAGCTGAGGGTGTGGAAGAGGCAACTGATCAATGTTTCTCTCATACATCTATGTCCCTCTCCTCTCTAAAAATAAATAATTTTTTTTAAAGAAAAGCAGTTCTAAGAAAGAAATTCATAGCTATACAGACCTACTTCAAGAAACATGAAAAATTCAAAATAAACTAACTCTACACTTCAAGGAACTAGAAAAAGAAAAACAAAGTCCAAAGTAAACAGAAGTAACAAAATACTTAAGATCAGAGTGAAATAAATGAAATAGAAATTTTTTTAAGTACAAAAGATCAAAACTAAAACCTAGTTTTTAGAAAAGATAAAGAAAACTGACATACCTTTAGCCAAACTCATCAAGAAAGCCCAAATAAATAAATCATTAATGAAAGATAGGTTACAACCAATACCACAAAATAACAAAGAACTATTAAAGAAGACTAGGAACAATTATATGCCAACAAATTCAACAATCTAGAAGAATACATTTCTAGAAGCATATAACCTTCAAAAACTGAGTCAGAAAGAAATACAAAGCATAAAAACAAACTGAATCCTGTCTGGTGTAGCTCAGTGGACTGAGTGTCAGCCTGAGAACCAAAAGGTTGCTGGTCTGATTCCTAGTCAGGACACATGCCCGAGTTATAAGATGCATCCCCAGTTGGTGGTGTGCGAGAGGCAACTGATCCATGTTTCTCTTGCACATCATCGATGTTTCTCTCACTCTTTCTCCTTCCCTTCCCCTCTCTCTAAAAATAAATAAATAAAATCTTAAAAAAAAAAAAAAACTACTTAGTAGCAATAAAAGTGAAGCAATAATCAAAAAATCTCCCAATAAATAAAAGTCCAGGACAATGATGGCTTCACAGGTGAAATCTACCATTCAAAGATTTACTGTATTTTGCTGTATATAAATATGTACTTTTTTGCCCAAATTTTTAGGGAATAAAGGATGCACATTATACATGGGTATTATTATTTCATACCATGGGTATAATAATCCCGTGTATAATGCACACAAAACACATGGCCGCACATTATACATGGGAACGCATTATACATTGAGAAATATAGTAATACTTAAGGATTCATGGACACAGACAACAGTGTGGTGAGTGCTAGGGCAGTGGGCTGGGGGTAAAAGGGACTAAATGGTAATGAAAAAATACAATAAAAAAATTTTTAAAGAAATAATACTGGACTTCTGGTCAAGATGGAGGTGTAGGTAGATGCACTTCACCTCCCTGCACAACCATAAGAAGGATCACAACTAACCTCAAAACAAAAAACACCCAGAAGTACCAGAAAATCTAACTGTATGGAAATCCAACAACCAAGGATTTAAAGAAGCCATATTCATTCAGATGGGTAGGAGGGGCAGAGAAGATACTGTATGATAGAGGCAAGGCAGCCAGCCAAACAGGCAGTTCCACATTTCCTAGGGTGGATAAAATTGGTAGGGATACCTTGGGAACAAGGGATACCTGGGAGCAAGCGATCCCACCTCCAAGCCAGACCATGTAGTCCAGGGTTCTACTGCCAAGAAAAATAAAGCCTCATAACTTCTGGCTGTAAACACCAGTGGGGATTGGGGTGGCAGAAGAAACTGCTGGTCTCCCAACAGAGTCCATTTAAAGGGCCCTCATGGTCCTAGAACAAACCAAAACCCACCTGCTCTGGGAACAACCACGGGACAACAGCTAGAGGGGCAACAGTCACATACGGGAGGGGGTGAAGTGACTGGAAACAGGGCAACTGCAGAGCAAGCCTCAGCAGCAATGTCCCCTCTCTGACACCTCCCCCACATACAGAGTTACAAAATGGGGAAGTGGGTTGCTATGTCTTGGCAAATACCTAAGGTACCACCCCATACAGATTAACAGGTATACTGCACCACGAAGTCAAAGCAGCTCTACCAAATACACAGAAACAAACACAGGAAGGTTGCCAAATTGAGGAGACAAAGAAATATGGCCCAAATGAAAAAAAAAACAGAACAAAATCCCAGAGAAAGAACTAAGCAAAACAGAGATAGCCAACCTATCAGATGCTAGAGTTCCAAACACTAGTGATAAGGATGCTTAGAAAACTCATTGAATATGGCAAGCATAAGGGAAGAAATGAAGGCTACACTAAGTGATGGAAGGAAGCTGAGGTTCAAATCAATGATTTGGAACAGAAGGAAGAAATAAACAGCCAGCCAGTACAGAATGAAGAAACATGAATTCAAAAAAAAACAAAGAGAGAATAAAAAGACTCTAGGACATCTCCAAAAGTGCCTATATCCGAATCATAGGGATGTCAGAAGGAGATGAGGAAGAGCAAGAAATTGAAACTTATCTGAAAAAATAAGGAAAGAAAACTTCCCTAATTTGCTGAAGGAAATAGACATACAAGTCCAGGATGCACAGAGTCCCAAACAAGTTGGACCTAAAGAGGGCCACACCAAGATACATCATAATTAAAATGCCAAAGGTGAAAGATAAAGAGAGAATCTTAAAAGAAGCTAGAGAAAAGCAGAGAGTTACCTACAAACAAGTTCCCATAAGACTATAAGACCATCTATCTGCTGACTTCTCAAAAGAAACCTTGCAGGCAAGAAGGGGCTAAAAAGAATATTCAAAATCATGAAAAGCAAGATTACTCTATCCAGCAAAGCCATCATTTAGAATGGAAGAGCAAGTAAAGTGCTTCCCAGATAAGGTCAAGTCAAAGGAGTTCATCACCACCAAGCCCTTATAATATGAAATGTTAAAGGGACTTATCTAAGAAAAAGAAGATCAAAACTATGAACAGTAAAATGACAAACTCACAACTATCAACAACCAAATCTAACAAAATAAAAACAAAAACAAACTAAGCAAACAACTAGAGCAGGAACAGATTCACAGAAACAGAGATCACATGGAAGTTATCAGGCAGAGGGAGGAGGGAGACTGGGGGAAAAGGTACAGGAAATAAGAAGCATAAATGGTAGGTACAGAATAGACAGAGAGAGGTTAAGAATAGTATGGGAAATGGAGAAGTCAAGAACTTACACGTATGACTCATGGACATGAACTAAGGTGGGTGAATAATGGTGGGGGTGGGTACAAGGCAGAGGGGAATGAAGGGGAAGAAAAAATGCAACAACTGTAATAGCATAATCAATAAAAAATAAATAATTAAATGCAAAGATGAAAGATAGAGAATCTTAAAAGCAGCAAGAGAAAAGGAGAAAGTTACCTACAAAGGAGTGCCCATAAGACTGTCAGCTGATTTCTCAAAAGAAACCTTGCAGGCAAGAAGGGGTTAGAAAGAAGTATTCAGTCATGAAAGGCAAGGACCTTCAACCTAGATGACTCTATCCAGCAAAGCTATCATTTAGAATGGAAGGGCAGATAAAGCGTTTCCCAGACAAGGTAAAGCTAAAGGTGCTCATCATCACCAAGTCATTATTACATGAAATGTTAAAGGGACTTATCTAAGAAAAAGAAGATCGAAACAATGAACAGTAAAATTACAGCAAACTCACAACTATCAACAACTGAATCTAAAAAACAAAAATAAACTAAAAAAACAACCAGAACAGGAACAGAATCATAAATATATAAATCATTTGAAGGGTTATCAGTGGGGAGGGGAAAGGAAAAGAATGGGAGGAAAGGTACAGGGATTAAGAAGCATAAATGGTAGGTACAAAATAGATGGGGATATTAAGGAAAGTATAGGAAATGGAGAAGCCAAAGAACTTACATGCATGACCCATGGACATGAACTAAGGGGGGGAATGTTGAAGAGAAAGGAGGTACTTGGTGGATGAGGGCACAGGGGGAAAAATTGGAACAACTGTAATAGCATAATCAATAAAATATACTGTGAAAAAAGAATACTTATTCTTCTTAAACTATTTCAAAAATTGAAGAGGAATAAACACTTCCAAACTCATTATACAAAGCCAGCATTACCTTGATACCAAAGCCAGACAAAGACATTACCAAAAAAAAGGAAATTATAGGCTTATATCCTTCATGAACATAGATGCAAAAATTCTCTATAAAATATTAGCAAACTGGATTCAATATTAAAAGGATTATACAACATGACCAAGTGGGATTCATCCCAGGGATACAGTGATGGATCAATATCTGTAATATATATCACATTAACAAATTAAATAATAAAAACATCTGATCATCAACAGATACTGAAAAAGCATAAGACAAAATCCAACATCTTTTATGATAAAAATTCTCAACAAAATGGGTCCAGAAGGAACGTATCTCAACATAATAAAGGCTACATATGATAAACCCACAGCTAATTATCATACTCCTACCCACAGCAATCAGACTAAACAGAAAACGTGAAGTAAAACTCTCATTATTTGCAGAGGGCATAATACTATACATAGAAAACCCTAAAGACTCCACCAAAAACTATTACAACTAACAAACAAATTCAGTAAAACTGCAGGATACAGAATCAATATGCAGAAATCTGTTTCATTTCTGTACACCAATAACAAATGATCAGAAGGAGAAATTAAGAAAGTCCTATTTACAATTGCTCCAAAAAACATAATATACCTAGGAATAAATTAGACCAAATAATTGAAAGACACTGAAGAAAGAGCTAAAGCACAAACAAATAAATGGAAGGATATACTTTGCTCATGGACTGGACACCATAAACTGTAAACCCATTTTTGCCCACCCCCATATGCTACAAACCACGAGGAAAAGAGATTGAAAATTTTACTTCATTAAAAATTACACTTTACCCCCCAAAAGACTAGGAAGAGATGAAAAAACAGGTCACAAATTGAGAGGATATTTGGAATCCATGAATTAATAATATACAAAATACATAAAGAATTCAATCAGGAAAAAAAAACTCAAAATAAAAATAGGAACAAAACTTCACAGAAGGAGCACAAATGGCCTACAAACATATGAAAAGATGCTCAACTTCAGGAAATGTTAATAAAAACACAACAGATACCATTTCAAACCCACTAGATTAGAAAAAAATTTCAAAGTCCGACAATATTGCCCTGGCCAGGTGGCTCAGCTGATTGAGCAGTCATTCAGTACACCAAAAGAATGTGGGTTCGATCCCCAGTCAGGGCAATTATCTAGGTTGTGGGTTCCATCCCTGGCCAGGAGGCAACTGATAGATGTTTCTCTTTCACACTGATGCTTCTCTTTTTCTTTCTCTCTCCCTGCCTTCTCCTCTCTCTAAAATCAGTAAAACATATCATCAGGTGAGGATTTAAAAAAAAGTCTGACAATATCAAGTGTTGGGGAGGAAGTGAAAAACAAAACACACACTTGCTGGCTCTTAACTCAGTAAGCATAATATTCACATTTACCATGAACCAATTCGATGACTCAAAAACTGTCTAAGTGTTTGGTAAGTATTAATCAACTGATAATGACCAATCCAGAATTCTGGGAATACGTTCAAAATACTGCCAAATACAAATTTTGGCGCTTAATTAACTGGGTGCAACCTGACTCAGCAATACAAACAAGACAATTTTTAGTCACTTATCCAGTTTCTCCAGTTTATTTTGTTAAGTACAAAATATTAAGGTATTAATTTCCTCCTAAAATACAATGACATCTTAATTGACTAAAATTTTAATGAATTGCCCTGATTGGTGTGGCTCATTTGGTAGGGCATCATCAGCAAAGTGAAAGGTCACTGGTTCAATTCCTGATCAGGGCACCTGCCTGGGTTTCAAGTTCAGCCCCTGTTCAGGCACATATAAGAGACAACCTATTAATGTTTCTCTCTCATATCAATGTTTCTCTCCCTCTCTTTCTCCCTTCCTTCCCTCTCTCTAAAAATAAATAAAATCTTGATAGGAATTATATAGAACGGCCCTGTGACCACCTAAGAGGGGCAAAATGGTGCAACAGATGCAGTAGGGGCATTTAAAGTTGGCAGGTACTACCATTTTACAGCTGTAACTTTAGATACCTAAATGACTCCACTTCAGCCCTGGCTGCTATGGCTCAGTGGATTGAGTGCCTGCTTGAGAACCAAGGGGTTGCTGGTTCAATTCCCAGCCAGGGTACAGGCCTGGGCTACAGGCCAGGTCCCCAGTGGGGGGCACACAAGAGGCAACCACACATTGATGTTTCTCTCTCTCTCTCCTTCCCTTCCCCTCTCTCTAAAAATAAACAAATAAAATATTTTTTAAAAATTACTCAACTTCTCTGATCCTCAACATCTACAAGGAAGAATATCACAAACTGCCCACCTGATCAAACAGTATGGATTAAATGAGATTATGTAAAGCGCTTCACAATGCCTAGCTCATTAGCACAGGCCCAGTGTTGGCACCTTTCCCTTTGTAAATCTTGCTACCGTCACCTAAAATTTTTAAGGCTGAATTATAATTCTCGATTCATAGAAAAACATTACTCTTACATTCAAATTATTTTCCAATGTTATAAGAAATTGTGGGCTATAGGTTAGAACAATCCCTTCCTTTTTTCTCTAACTGAAAGAATTTTTCCTGTAAGAAATTAGATTCTGCCCTGACCAGTAGCTCAGTTGGTTGGAGCATCATCCTGTACACCAAAAGGTTGGAGACTCAATTCCTGGTCAGGGCACACACCTGGTTAAAGGTTCTATTCCCTGTCCTGGTTGAGTCACACACACAAGAGGCAACCTTACAAGAAGCGACCTTACAAGAGGCAAACAATCAATGTTTCTCTCTCCCCCCCCCACCACCACCTTTCTCTCTCAAATCAACAAATATATCCTCAATGAGGGTGAAAGGAAGGAGGGAAGGAGGGAGGGAGGGAGGAAGGGAAGGAAGGAAGTAGGTCAAGTGTTTTTTTTTATTCTAAGAAAAAGTTTATTTACTTAAGGTACTGCATACTATCTTTTGCATTTATTGAAAAAGATTGTCTAAAGAAAATTACCTGATTAATGATGAACTGATGGTTGGTTTTGGGGTTTTTTGGTTGGTCTGTGGGAAAAAAAGTTTACACTAAAATAATCTACACGTGGAAAAACCTCAAAACATTCAACGATATGATTAAAGAATACAAAATATTTATAATACTGGTATCTAACTGGTATCTACATTCTTGGCTAATGAAAATACATCTACAATGCTGAAAATACTTGAGAGAATTTCAGTCAATGAATAAACCTCAGAAATCTCATTTTAAACACCTTACTCTAGCCCTGGCTGGTGTAGCTCAGTGAATTGAGCGCGGGCTGTGAACCAAAGGGTCACCAGTTCGATTCCCAGTCAAGGGCACATGCCTGGGTTGCAGGCCAGATCCCAAGGGGGGCCACCTGAGAGGCAACCACACATTGATGTTTCTTTCCCTCTGTTTCTTCCTCCCTTCCCCTCTCTCTAAAAATAAAAATAAATAAATAAATACCTTACTCTAGTTAAGACATAGAAGAAAAAATACACAAGATAAAGTGACATTTGCCAGTTCAAGAAATGTGGACTAGCAACCATTGATGAGAACTGTCTGCAGACCTAATATTATTTTATCAGGATACCATTACTTTCTTCTTCAAAATCACAATGAAACGAGCCCTGGCTGGTGTAGCTCAGTGGATTGAGGGTGGGCTGCAAGCCAAAGGGTCACAGGTTTGATTCCCAGTCAGGCCACATGCCTGAGTTGCAGGCCAGGCCCCCAATACAGGGCATGCAACAGGCAACCACACATTGCTGTTTCTCTCCCTCTCTCTCCTTCCCTTCCCCCCTCTTTAAAAATAAATAAATAAAATCTTTTTAAAAAATTAAAATGAAACATAAAATCTTTCAGATATTCATAAAATGTACCATGATGAGGTCATGAGTCATATACAAAAGAAAAATTCTGGAAGTTTTTGTATTCACAAACTTTACTTTTCTTCCTCTGTCTTCATTTCTAAAATAACGCTTTATCTTCCAATGAGGCCGTAGCAAGTTATTTGCTATACAGTGGTAGAAATGATTACTAAAGAAATATTAATATTCCCATTTCCATAATTATAATTACTTATTAATATAACACACAATAGGCACTCAATAACTGCCAAATAAATCAGAGAAAAAAATAAATACAAATAAAAATAGGACAGATTAGAAACAAAAATTTAATTTATAAAATTCCACTTAAAAATGTTAGTGCAAAGAAAATAGGTTAATGTAGACAATGTAATACTTTAAACTTTGGACATTTCAGTCCTTGCTAAAAAAGAATACAGAAACCCTCAGTTTAACTTGTTTGAGACATTAACTAGAAAGGGCTAGCTATCACTAATGACTAAGGGTCCAGTTTTTCCACCATCAAATCTGACAAAATTTTTAAAGAGAAACATCTATCATATCTATCCAAATTCTCAAATACTAACCCAATTGAGGAAAGAGAGAAAGCACTAGTAAGTGCAGTTAGAACACAATATATTTAATAGTTAACCAAACTACCAAATCTGGCTCGCAATACTCCATGGTGTCTAAAAAACTCTCAAAAGTTTCAGTTTAATATAAAATCTATGTTTATGTTCAGCCATACTTTTAAGAGGCTACTCTGGAAACCAGTACATGTGGCAACAACACTAATACCAGAGATCACTGATATAGATCAAATAAACTGTAACTTGATGTTCCATAAGAAAGATTTGGGGCTGTTTTTAGAGGCACAGGTGGACTGTACAGCTAACAACAGAAGTGGCAAGATAAACATACCTGGAGAAGACCTGACGACAATGTCAAAGATATCCCCAAAGATCACCCACCCCCAGGTACGTTCTCCTCCCTTTCTCCCAAATCTTACCACCTCAAGGAGAATGAAATCTGCACCTCAAGTCCCCAGCTCACCCTCAACTCCACATCACTTACCTTCTTTACTAAAACCTGGATCCACCTCCCCGGAATTCTCTTAATTCCTACCGAGCTCTCACTCTACCAAGATAGATGTCTACAGCGTTTATCTTCTAGTAGTTTATTAGTCCCCTTAATCCGAACTCATTTTCCCACAACCCATCTGCCCTCCTCCCCTTTCAACTCACTCTGACCCATCTCCCTGAATCCTCCCAAAGTCCGGATCTCTGACCCCTTCTCCCTCCCGCTCCTGTTCCCTCCCACTCCCTCACCAGCAACTCCTTTCATCCAGACGGACCTCTAGCCTCTTTCCCGACTTCCCTCCCCCATCCATCTCCCGGTACCGGCGCCCTACCCCCAACTCCGCCCCTCTGTCCCCTCCCCCAGAAGGAGGCCCCCCTCACCTGAACGCCACTACAGCCGCTGTCCCAAAACCCGAGAAGTGCTAGCGCCAGCCGACCTCCCAGGCTCGGTCCTCGCTGAGCTTTTGACGGGCCCTAGGGAGAGCAAACGCCACCACCTTCAACTCTACCCACCCCAGTCCAGGCCGTCACCGAAGCCACAACCAGTACCACAGCCGCCATGTTGAAATCCTACTTCCCTCCTCCTTTCCCCTACCGCCCCGCCCTCTTGGGCGTCTGACGTCATGCCGCCGCACTACACGCCCCCTGGGCCAATGGGAGGGGCCGACAGTGACATAACTAATATCTGTTCTAGTACTAAACTTCTGCTACCTGGAGCATTGCAATCAGAACTGGTGAACCCTACTGACCCGAAGGGAGGGAAGGAAAGAGGGGGTCAGTGAGAGGGTAAGGCTTAGAGGTTGGACAAGAGGATTTAGGGAGAAGGGTTGAAATTTAGGGACCAGAGTTGAAGGGGTGAAAGGCAGATAAGATTCGGGAAAATGAGTTCAGATTTAGGGGACTAATACACTACTGGGATGGGCGCAGTAGATATCTGGCGGGAACCGAGATGCTTGAAACACAAAGGGAAGCACAAAGATTCACCAACGAGACCTACTTGGGAATCAGTATGTGTGGCTTGTGGTCCCCAGTCAGTGACCTGGTACAAGTCCTGGCATTTCTGGTAATGGCCTCACTTTCCTCATTTACAAATGAACGGGTTGAAAGGTGACCTCTAAAACCTCCAGTTCTGACATTCACCCAGTTTAAACCAGGTAATCCGATCCCAAACCTTTTTTGCCTTCGGCCTTTATTGGATGTCTTCTGGAATCAGAATGGAGGATTCATAACTGAATGAGATGAATCTTGGTTTCCAAAAGTTCCTAAATGATAGGGGAAATAGAAGTATAAACATATAACTCCAGGAAAAGTCAGAGTGTGACTTTTTTTCCAATTGATCTGGAAAAATTGGCTTTTGGCTAAGGGATTAGGAAAGATTTGCATCTACATTTTCTGGGTAGGTAAAGAGTGTATACATTCTTGTGTCTAATTCTCCAGCCCTGTTTTCCCTCCAGATCTCCAAAGGAGATAATATATGTACTTTGAAAGGTGCAGCAATTTTAACTCATAATGAGAGAGTTCCAGAAAGGGAGTGTTAAAGTGAGCAAAAAATAACAAATTATCAATTCATTATTTGCCTATGTCATTCAACAGATAATGGACAGCCACAGATTTGTGGAGAGAGCAGTGAGCTAAGCAAAGCTCTTCATCAGGAGAATTAAAAAGGTAGCAGTGAATAAAACGGATTGGAGGCTACGTGCTAGTCTTCTGCATTGAGTAAAAGAACTGATATCTGAACTAAGGCAGAAATAGGGGGTGGAGACTAGAGGATGAACTGGAGCAAGACTTAGGAGATTGACTCAACAAGATTAAGAGACCTGCTATATGAAAGGAGAAATTGTGAAGAAGGAGCCAAGTTTTGGGGGTCTCTTACTAACAGAAACAAGAAAGACCTAAGGTTTATTAAAGCCCTAAGGGAGATAATAATGAGTTCAGCTTGCCAAACTGAGATTAAGATAGGGGCAAATTTTCTGGAGAGATGTTGAGGAGGGAATGTGAACTTAGAGATCAGGAAAGGGGTAAAGAGTACACATGTGTAGTGTATTGCTACTCCTTGAACAAATACCCACTGGGGATGCAGCAGTATATAAAAGAGACATTCCCCATAAACAAAAATCCTTGTTCTCATAGATTCTAGATTTCTCATAGATCTCATAGATTTCAACTCCTTAAAATTAAGAAGTAGTTACATCTATATAGTCCTAAAATTACATTCAGCCCTTTGAAGGCAACCACAAGGCTGATGTGGCCCCTGGTGAAAATGAGTTTGACACCCCTGTCATAGAACTTACATTCTAGAGGAAATAACTAATAATAATGATGGTGATAGGTGTTAAGAAAAGGAATAAAGCACAAGAAAGAAAATAGAAAGTATCCATGGTTGATCTAACTCTCTCACCCCACCCCCACCCCACGCCTTCTTCCCTCCTTCCTTTCTTCAGGCACCTTCCCTGTACCTTTGCTTCTTCTCTCCTAAGCTCCAAGGGCCCTTCTTCTGCCTCTGTAATTTGTTTTCTGAGTCCACGCAGCCCAGGTGGCTCACTTCCTCTACCTCTTGGGGAAGGGGGAGGGGGGTAAGTATCCACGGTTGAAATATATAAAGGCTGGCCAGGGAAAGGTGACATCTGAGTAAAGACCTTAAGGAAGTGAGGAAATGAGTAGTCAGGTTGCTATAGAAGAAAATGCCAGATCAACGCAAGGAAACAGTAAGTATAAAGGCCCTGAGGTGGAAGCTTACCTTCTCTATTCTAGGAAGAGTAAGCAGCCCAGTGCTCATGCCTGGAATGGAGTGAGTAAAGAGGAGAATAAAAGAAGATGAAGTCAGAGAGGTAACAGCAGGCTATATCACAGTGTCATGTAGATCACTTTAGAGACTTCAGCTTTTACTCTAAGTGAGATGAAAGCCACTGGCAAGTTTTGAGCAGAGAAGGAAAATGATCTAACATTTTAGCAAGATCACTGTAGCTACTACACTGAGCAAGAAGGGCAAGAGTGGAAGCCCTTAGTGGTTATTGCAGTAATCCAGGTGGGAAATGAATGATTTGAAATGGTCAGGTTCTTGGTACCTTTTGAAGGTAGACCATAAGAATTTGCTCACAAATTAGTTGCATGGTGGAGGAAATGAGAGGACTCAGGATGACTTTAAGGTTTTTGACTTGAGTCAAATTCTTGCAAGTTTGGCTAGAAGAATGGAAATTCAGATTAATTAAAACTTCTGAGGATAGGACCCTTTGAAACACTGACAAATAGGGCATGGAAAGAGGAAGCGGAGGAAGAGATAGAAAAGTAGTAGCCAGAGAAGCAGAAAAGGAGTCAGAAGACTATGGTGCCATGGAGGATTAGGAAGTAAAAACCTTTGGATGGCTGGGCCTGTGTCTCTCCTCTCCAAAGTCCTAACTCCCTGAGTCCAGAGAAGAGCCTCCCCCATCAGATAGGAACTTTCTGAGATTTCCCATCAGCCTAAGTCTCCTGATGCAATAATATTTCTCTGTGTGTAGGGGCGGCGGGGGGGGTGCCTCTTGCACGTCCCCTACTGGGGACCTGGCCTGCAACCCAGGCATGTGCCCTGACCCAGTCAGTATCAAACCAGCGACCTCTTGGTTCGAAGGTTGGCGCTCAATCCACTGAGCCACACCAGCCAGAGCCAATAATATTTCTTTTTCTGCCTTTTTTTTTAAGTGTTGACCATGTTACTCACCACCTACTCCTGGGCTAGCTTGTTATGTGCCACCCAGCCACCATGGAGGCAACACATCCTTAAAAAAATGGGAGGAAAAAGAGAGGAAAAAAAGAAATGGGAAGGAACTGGGAACATTACCTGGAAAAACAAATACTTCTTCACCTTCCTAGGAGTGACTCATACTTGTCAGTTCCCAAGTATAAATCCCAGTAGTAACTCAACGTGTGGCCAGAAAAGGCTGAACAGGATGCCAGTCCCCTACTCCCCCTGCCTGTGTCTGGCCCATCTCAGTGCAGCTGACATTGGTCTAAGAACAGCATTTCAGGCCATGGAAGCACCAGCTCACAATCCTCCCTCTTTTTTGTACTCTTCCTCCCTCCTTCATACACTACTAGACTTTGGTGGAGTCTAAGAGCAGAGGTAGGAAAGACAGATCACCAGCTCTACAATCTTTCATTCATTTAGCCATCCAGCATTGATGGATGGCTACAACATCCAGTTCTACCATTGATGGATGGCTACATCCATCATCCAGTTAACATCCATTGATGGATGGCTACAACATCCAGTTCTACCATGTGTCAGGCACCTTGGTTCTACAAACATGTTCTGAAGGAGGTCAAGTGAGGGAATTGGATAGTTTAGTTATGCAGATAATATTATCTGGCAGATAATCATCTTGAGTTTCCTACATAACACATTCCATGCCTGAGTAGTAGAGGGGATAGAGCATTTAGGTGGACTTGAGAAATCAAGGGAGATTAAATGGAGAATGGGAGTATTTAATTTAGGCCTTAAAGAACAAATGGAGGATGCCCAAAGCAATTGGGACCAAGCAGTTAGAGCAAAGCCATGTATGGAGGAAAGTTCTAGGAAAATTAAGATCAGTAAATAGGGCAAAGGGTATATTTAGGAGAACAGAGAAAGATAAGATTGGAGAGACCAAGAGGGAAGAGGCTTGGCTTGGCTTTAACAATTCTAAGGCTGTAAATAAAGTCATTGGCATCTTTTCTCCTGTGAAATCCAAGAGAAAAGTCGAGATGAATCCTGAGAACCTTGGAGGTCAGGTTGAAACCCTTTATCCTTCCTCATAAGCTCAAGGTTACTATTAAGGACTCAAGTCTCTGGGTCACCTCTGAGGTTCCTTCTGATTCTAAGATCTGTGTGATAACTATCATAAGAAGATGCAGTTGTCCTAATGACCATAAAGATGATTTCAAATTCCAAAAGCATGAAAACATAAATTCAACAACAACTCTAAAATGTTAGGAAAAAACAGATGGTGTGTTATAGAATTGAGCAATGGAAACCTGTATAATTTTGTTAACCAGTATCACCTCCAAGAAATTCAATAAAAAATAAAATATTAGAAGAGAATATAGAATATTTTTTGAGCCATGGAAGGGAAAAACTTTCTAATCATGACACCCAATTTAGAAGCCATAAAGGAAATGGTTGACAGTTTTTTGTTTTTGTTTGTTTGTTTGTTTGTCAGATTTGATGATGGCAAAAGACTACGTACACAAAGTGAAAAGATAACCTGGAAAAAAATATTTGTGACCTTTATATCAGAAAAAGGTTAATTTTCCCAAAAAGAGCCCCTACAAATCAATAAGAAAAATAGAATGATTCAATAGAAAAATTAAGATGTAACTTTTTCAAGAGGCAGTTCACTAAAGAAGAAACACAAAATAGCTAGTGAACAAAATAGCTGGTAAAAAAATGTTCAACATCACTGATAATTTTACAAAATGAAACAAGGCCCCATTTTTCACCTCACAAAATGGCAACAGCTAAAAAGGATAAATTATATCCAATGCTGGCACAAATGGAGAAAAAAAAAACATTCTTATACCCTGTTGATGGCGGTATAAATTGGTGAAACCTTTTTGTAGAGCAATTTGGCAGTGACTATCACAACATATTGTGAAGTAAAAAAGCAAGTTGCAGAATAATGCCTATTGTATTCATTTTATAGAAAGAAAACAACTACACAGATAGATGTATGTATATACATGCATAAAAGAATACACACCAAACTATGAATTTTGGCTCTGGAGAGAGCAAGACTTGGGACCAAGAAGGGTGGGGGAGTATAAACCATGTAGAAGATGGCAGCCACTGCTGGAAAATGCTTCCACAGTCATAAGAAAGAGGAAGAACTACCGTGAATTCCCTCTCCCCAACCCTTCAATCTCCTGCCTGTGCCTCCCATTGACTGAATTTAGCTAGTATCCAGTTGGCAAAGGAGCTGGGGAATAGTAGTAGTTTTCAGAAAAAAAGAAGAGAGAATGGGTGTGAGAACAAATATGTTATTGGGTTGTTCATGGAATCAATGAAAGAGATGGAGAACCAGTATGAAAAACAAGAGAGGCCCTGGCTGGGTAGCTCAGTTGGTTAGAGCATAGTCCCAATATGCCAAGGTTGTGGGTTCAATCCCTGGTCAGGGGCATATGCAAGAATCAACCAACGAACACGTAAGTGGAACAACAAATCAATCTTTCTCTCTGTCTCTCTCATTTTTAAAAATTTTAATTTATTTATTTATTATTTATGCTGTTATAGTCATCCCAATTTTCCTCCCTTCACCCCTCTCCACCCCTCCTGCTCCCCACTTCTATAGTTGTTCCCCACACCATTATTTTAGGCCATGTCTCTTTCTCTCTCTTAAAAGAAAATCAACAAAAAAATGGTTAAGATGGCAATTTTTTTTTAAGAAAAAAAAAGAAAAGCAGGGGAAAACCTAGTTTAAACAAAAGAAAAGAAAACTTAGTAAAAAAGCACAGCAGGAAACTTGGTAAGAGTCAAGCTGTAAGAGTAAAAGCCAATTAGTCAATAGTAAATAGTAGCCCTGGCTGGCATAGCTCAGTGGATTGAGCGAAAGCCTGCAAACCAAAGGGTCACTGGTTTGATTCCCAGTCTAGGGCACATGCCTGGGTTGCAGGCCAGGTCTCCAACAAGGGGGCACATGAGAGGCAACCACTCATTGATGTTTCTCTCCTTCCCTTTCCCTCTCTCCAAAAAGTAAACAAATAAAATAGTAAAAAATACTTAATCTTATTTTTTTAATGCTATGGGTAGACTGTCCTGGCATTGAGCTGAAAGAGCCCTGTCCCTAGTAGTTTACTGAGCTAGTATACTGAGGTCTACTATATACCTTGTGCTACAATGGAAACAAACATTAGATAAGACTTTAGTAATCAAGAACCTTAGGATGAAGACAAATACATAAACAAACAATTACAATGGAGTTAAATAATCTCAGGGAGCTCCAGGACAAGGCCAGCCACTACACTAAACTGTGCCTTTGTGCAAGATACAAAAAGGTACCCTCTGTGTTTGGATGCAATGTCAGGGTATACAGTTTGGCAAATTGAGTGCAGCAGGATTTCAGCCCTCTCTGGACCCCTCAGCCAGGCACTTTTGTGCAGAGCACAAAGTGCACATCCACACATGGCTGCTCTGCTTGAGGAGGTGGAGACTGGCACCTATGGAAGCAGAGTAGAAGTAGCCTATGGGGATGTGCATCTGTGCAGCAGGAAGCCCTGGAGCCCAGCCTCTTAACTCTGAACATCATTAAAACCTTAATGATTGTATTTGTTTCTGGTGCTACGACAAGGAGTTGGCAAAGAGAACCCCCCAAAATTTGGAAAGACTCCTTTGGAAAGAAAAATTGACAGATGGTGTTTACAGTACTGCTTTGATTCTTCCATCAGAGTGAATGCCAGATGTTTTCTTCTGGTTTCCAAGGTAGTGTGTGAGATCTAAAAAGTTCCTTTGCCCAAAGATAATGAAACACTGAAATACAGAGTTATGTGTGAACACATAGGCAAGTGAATCTGTGCCAGGTCAGCAAAGTTTGGTCTGCTTCTATTATGAACCTAAGGTTTATGGCTACCATTCTAGTCTTTCTTGTTTGTTTGTTTTATAGAGGGAAGGGATAGGAGGGGAAAAGAGAGGGAGAGAAACATTGATTGATTGATTGATTGATTGGCTGCCTCCAAACTGCAACCCAGGCATGTGCTCAACCCGGGAATCTAACTGGCATCCTTTCACTTTGTGAGACAACACCCAACCAACTGAACCACAATGGTCAGGGCTCTAGTCTTTTCTGTAAGTCCTGTAACAGCATCAGTGGATTTATCCAGCCACATGACACAATGATATACAGCCATTAAAGAGAATGTAATAAAAGGCAAAATTACAGACATCGTAAGTGGTTGCCAGTGGTTGGGGAAGAGGGATAAATAGGTGAAGTACAGAGCATTTTTAGGGCAGTAAAACTATTCTTTATGATACTGTAACAGTGAATACATGACATTATACATTTGTCAAAATCCATAGAACTGTACAACACAAAGAGTGACCTTAATGTAAACTCTGGACTTTAGCTAATAATAATGCATCAGTATTAGTTCATCAATTATAACATTAAATGTACTATATTAATACAAGGTGTTACTAACAAGGGAAACTATCGGGGGGGGCGCTAGGAGAACACAGGAACTCTCTGTACTATCTGCTCAATTTTTTTCTGTAAATCTAAACTGTTCAAAAAATAAAGTCTTAAAAGAGGATGTTATAGAATATGTAAATGTAAAAAGATGCTTATATAACATTGCTAAGTTTAAAAACAGTTACTAACAATATATAGAAGATGGTTTCATTTTTGTAAAATTATACACAACAATATAATTTTGAATTCAAAATTATAGAAGGATATGCCAAAATAGTTACAATGGTTAACTCTTGCTGGAAAGATTATGGGCAATTTCTAATTTCTTCTTTTTGCTTGTTTATTTAAAAATTCTTTTAAGCATTTTTTATTACACAAAACACAGGAATACTTTCTCAATGTAAATGATTCAAACAATAGGAAGTGAGGATTTCCAGCCAAGATGGAGACATAGGTACATATGCTTTGCTTCCTTGTACAACCAAAATAAGGACAACAACAAATTAAAAAACAAAAAACAATCAAAACTGCCAAAAAATCGAACTGTGTGAGAGTCTGACAACCAAGGAGTTAAAGAAGAAACATTCATCCAGACTGGTAGGAGGGGCTCAGAAATGGGCAGCCAGGGTAGAGTGGATGCAGGGCAAGGTGGTGGATCAGGTAGTCCCACACTCACATGCAAATAAGCCAGGAGGAATAACTAGGAATTGAGACAGCCCACGCAACACAGGGTTCCAGTACAGGAAACTAAAGTCTCAAAAACCTCTGGCTGTAAAAATCTGTGGGGATTGCAGCAGACTGAGAAACTCCCAGACTCATAGGAGAGTTTGTTGTAAAGACCCATGGGGTCCAAGAACATACACAAGCCCACACACCCACCCACCTGGGAATTAGCACCAGAAGGACCCAATTTCTTGTAGATAACAAGGGCAGTGACTGAAAGCAGGCAAGAGCCAAGCATGTGGCATTGTTCCCTCTTTAACTTCTCCCCCACATACAGTACCACAAAGCATCAAAGTAGGTTGACCCACCCTGACAAATACCAAAGGCTCCGCCCTTTACAATGCAATAAGAGTGCTGAGACAAAGAAATATGGCCCAAATGAAAGAACAGATCAAAACTCCAGAAAAAGAACTAAGCCACAAGGAGATAACCAACCTATGATTTTCAGAATTCAAAACACTGGTAATCGGAATGCTCACAGAAATGATTGAGCATGCATGCAAAATAGAGGAAGAAGTGAAGGCTATGAAAAGTGAACTAAAGAAAAATATACAGGGAACCAACAGTGAAGAGAAGGAAACCAGGACTCAAATCAAACATTTAGAACAGAAGGAAGAAATAAACATTCAACCAGAACAGAATGAAGAAACAAGAATTCAAAAAAATGAGGAGAGGTTTAGGAACCTCTGGGACAACTTTAAACATTCCAACATCTGAATCATAGTGGTGCCAAAAGGAGAAGAGAGAGAACAAGAAATTGAAAACTTATTTGAAAAAAAGTGAAGGAAAACATCCCCAATCTGGCAAAGGAAATAGACTTCCAGGAAGGCCAGAAAACTCAGAGAGTCCCAAAGAAGTTGGACCCAGGGAAGCATGCACACAGGCACTTCATAATTACATTACCCAAGATTAAAGATAAGGAGAGAGTCTTCAAAGCAGCAAGAGAAAAGGAGACAGTTACCTACAAAAGAGTTCCCATAAGACTGTCAGCTGATTTCTCAAAAGAAACCTTGTAGGCGAGAAGGTACTGGAAAGAAGTATTCCAAGTCATGAAAGGCAAGGGCCTACATGCAAGATTACTCTACCCAGCAAAGCCATCATTTAGAATGGAAGGGTAGATAAAATGCTTCCCAGATAAGGTCAAGTTAAAGGAGTTCTTCATTACCAAGCCCTTATTATGTGAAATATTAAAGGGACTTATCTAAAAAAAAGATCAAAACTATGGGACTTCTGGCCAAGATGGAGGCATAGGTAGATACACTTTGCCCCCTCACACAACCAAAAGAAAGACAATGACAAATTTAAAATAAAAAAATAACCAGAACTGTCAAAAAATTGAACTGTATGGAAGTCCAACAGCCAAGGAGTTAAAGAAGAAACATTCATCCAGACCGGTAGGAGAAGCGGAGATGGCAGCAGGAGTGAAGAGGACTCTCAACAAGGTGGCAGCTGGTGAAGTGGGTGGTCCCACATTTGCATGCACCAGGAGGAACAACTGGGGAGCAAGACAGACCATGCAACCCAGGATTTCAGCTCGAGGAAATAAAACCTCAACACCTCTGACTGAAAAAACCTGTGGGGGTTGAGGCGGCAGGAGAAACTCCCAGCCTCACAGGAGACTTCGTTGGAGAGACCCACAGGGTCCTAGAACATACACAAACTCACCCACCCAGGAATTGGCACCAGAAGAGTCAATTTGCCTGTGGGTAGCAGAGGAAATGACTGAAAGCCTGGGAGAGCTGAGCAAGTGACACTGTTCCCTCTTGGACCCTTCCCCCATATATATCACTACAAGGCAGCAACATGGGTTGCCCTGCCCTGGCAAATACCTAAGGCCCCACACCTTACTAAGTAACAGGTGCACTGAGACAAAAAATATTACTCAAATGAAAGAACAGATTAAACCTCTAGAAAAAAATACAACTAAGTGATGAAGAGATAGCCCACCTCTCAGATGCTTGGTTCATCATTACCAAGCCCTTATTATATGAAATGTTAAAGGGACTTACCTAAGAAAAAGATAAAAAATACGAACAGTAAAATGACAACAAACTCACAACTATCAACAACCGAACCTAAAAAAAAAATGAACTAACCAAACAACTAGAGCAGGAACAGATTCACAGAAATAGAGACCACATGGAAGGTTATCAGCATGGAGGGGGAGGGGAAAGAATGGGAAAAAAGGTACAGGGAATAAGAAGCATAATTGGTAGGTAGAAAATAGACAGGGGGAGGTTAAGAATAGTATAGGAAATCGAGAAGCCAAAGAACTTATATGTATGAACCATGGACATGAACTTAGGTGGGGGAATGATAGTGGGAGGGGTGGTACATAGCAGAGGGGAATGAAGGGCAGAAAAAATGGGACAACTGTAATAGCAAAATCAATAAAATATTTTTTAAAAAACTATGAACAGTAAAATGACAACAAACTCACAACTATCAACAACTGATCCAAAAAAACAAAAGCAAAAGCAAACTAAGCAAACAGCTAGAGCAGGAATAGACTCACAGAAATGGAGATTACATGGAGGGTTATCAGCAGGAAAGGGGAGAGGGTGAATGGGGAAAAAGGTACAGGGAAAAAGAAACACAATTGGTAAGTACAAAATAGACAGGGGGAGGTTAAGAATAGTATAGAAATGGAGAAGCCAAAAAAACTTACATGCACAACCCCATTAACTAAGGGGGGAAATGTTGATGGGAGGGGGGTGCAGGGCAGAGGGACATAAGGGGGGGAAAATGGGACAACTATAATAACATAGTCAATAAAATATGCTTAAAAAAAACAATAGTAAGGGTATTTTAGTACACTGTGATATGCTCCCCAGATCTCCACCCTTTTCTTTTTAAAGATTTTATTTATTTATTTTTATTAAGAGGGGAAGGGAAGGAGAAAAATAGGGAGAGAAACATCCACGTGTGAGAGATACATTGATTGGTTTGCCTCTCACATGCCCCCAACTGTGGACCTGGCCTGCCACCCAGACATGTGCCGCGACCGGGAATGGAACCAGAGATCTTTCAGTTCGCAGGCCAGCACTCAATCCACTGAGCCACACCAGCCAGGGCTTCACCCTTCTTTTTTTTAAAAAAAAAAACTAAGGTAAAGATGGCCAATCTAGCAATCAAAAGAAAGCAAGGTTAGAAAACGAAGGGGCTGAGTCATGATTCATTGCCCAGTTTCTGGTCCAGAACCAGTTTTCAGACCTGGAATCCAATGACTGAAGGAGAGGCCATGTCTCCAGGAGGAAGGACCCTGCAACACCGTGGCAAGTATACATGGCGATGATAGCTCCAATCCTTCCACAAAGGCATCCACTACCATTTGGACAGACATACACAGGGAACAGGGGAATGTTATCCAAGCGATTGCTGGACTGTTGGACACAGAGCCTGAGATGAAATTGATACTAGGGAACCCAAAACATCATCAGGGGTCCCCAGTTAGAGTGGTGGCATATGGAGACTACGTAATAAATGGAGTCCTGGCCTAGGTTCAGTTCACAATTAATCTACTGTGTGCACATACACACTCCCCAGTGGTAATTACCCCAATTCTCAAATGTATAAATAAAATTGACATACTTGGTAGTTAACAGAATTACCACATTAGTCCTATAACCTGTAAAATAAGAGCTATAGTAACAGAAAGGCCAAATAGAAGCCTCTGAAACATCCTCTTAAACCAGGCAAAATAGCAATAAAAAATATTACCTCTTATGGGAAACGGTGGCAATCGGTGATACTCTTAAATATTTAAAGGATATCAAAATAGTGGTCCCTATCATATTTGCATTTGATTCAGCGGAGAATTATTCAACTGTTGACAAACTGCCCTAGGCCATGGTAGAGATGGAGTGCGTGACCATAAAACATCAACCACACTGATGAAATGACCCATCATGTGCTTGGTTTGTAAAACCCATCAAATCTTAAAGTCAGGTGGGCCCAGAAGCAATCTGCCACAAGGTGGATATGGTACATTCAAGATTAGACCCAAATAGGGCCAGATAATACAAATAACCTGCATGAGCAGGTGGCAAGACCCCCAAGTCATTCACTGCTGCTACATTGGCACCTCTCATTCAGCTTATATCTGTTATCACATATGCCTCTATGACCCAGATAACAGAGGAAGTTAGTTTGGTAGGTGAGTACAAGCAGAAAATACTGTAGTTTCCTCACACAGTGGTGATCCTGAAAGACAGTGGTGAAAATAAATCCTCCCAACCAGTGAACTTGGGCAGGTGCAGTATCTACTTTTGATGGAAACAGAAATGGTCTGAGGTTAGGTATATTCAGAATTGTAAACAGTGGTGAGTGAGTTGGTTGGTTAGAGACCTTGAATGAGAAAGACTGGAAAATCAAGAATAAGAAGGTCTAAAGAAGAGGCATGAAGTATGAAGATCTTTGTATCACATGTGTATCAGTTTGCTAGGGCTGTGCCATAACAAAGTGCTACAGACTGGGTGGCTTAAACAACAAATTTATTTTCTCATCTGGGGCTAGAAGTCCAAGATCAAGGTGTCTGCAGTTGTGGTTCCTTCTGAGGCCTCTTGCCTTGGCTTGGAGATGGCTGCTTCCTTGGCAGGTCCTTGCACGGTCTCTCCTCTGTGTGTGCACATCTCTGGTGTCTCTTTGTGTTTCCAATTTTCTCTTCTTACTATATTAGGTAAGGGTCCACCCTAACAACCTCATTGTAAACTTAATCACCTCTTTAAAGGTCTATTTCCAAATACAGTCCCATTCTGTGGTACTGTGAGTTAGGGCTCAAACATATGAATTTGTGGGGCAGGAGTCACAATTCAGTTCACAATGTGTTAATGCATATCTGAGACTCCACTCCAGAAGAAGCATTACACAACCAAGAAAATGACTCAGCCAGTTGATAACAGTAAGCCTCTGTCACTGACCACCCAGAGCAGGAACAATGGGCACATAAAGTAGTCATAGTGGCAGTAATGGAGGCTTCTCATGAGTCTAACAGCATAGATTCCCATTCACTGAAGCTTCTCTATTTCCTCAAATTGCCTATCAAAGCAATTTAATCAATTTACACTGGAACCAAAGTGTACAGAGGTATCTGTTTTGCTATACTCTTGCCAACATTTCATTTTTTATTGTTGTTCAAGTACAATTGTCTCCATTTTCACCAACATTTTAAATTATCAATCTTTTCAATTTTGTGAGAAGAATGATAAATGGTCTTTAATTGGAGTTTAATTTGCATTTCCTTGTGTTGTATATTTGTAGGGGTTCAGAGCAGGCCTTCCCCAGCCCTGACTGGTGTGGATCTGTTGGTTGGGCATTGTCCCACAGACCAAGAGATCACTGATTCAATTCCCAGTCAGGGCACATACCTGGGTTGAGGGCCAGGTTCCTGGCTAGGGACGTGCAAGAGTCAATCGATTGATGTTTCTCTCCCTCTCTCCCTCCCTTCCCCTCTCTGAAAATAAATAAAATCTTTAAAAAAAGAAAAAAAAAACATCCCTCCCCAAAATGTGCCAAACAAAATGTATCACTTTGGCATGTGAATTACTTGGAGCTGAAGGTAATCCAGTCCCTGTGGGCTCAGGAGAAACTTTTACCATTCACTTAAAGAATTTAAATTCAAGGTCTTGCCCACAATAAGAGTTATCACCAGAAATAACTTTTTTGTTTTTGTTTTTAAAGATTTTATTTATTTATTTTTAGAGAGAGGGGAAGGGAGGGAGAAAGAGAGGGAGAGAAACATCAACATGAATTGACTGCCTCCCATACATGCCTTGACCAAGGACAGAACCTGCAACCCAGGCATGTGCCCTCACCGGGAATCGAACCAGCAACCTTTCACTTTGTGGGACAAAACCCAACCAACTGAGCCACACCAGTCAGGCCCAGAAATATCTTTTTTATTTTTATTGTTTTTTAAGATTTTATTACTTTATTGTTCATTTACAGTTGTCTGCATTTCCCCCCCACCAGAAATATCTTTTCTTTAAATCTATCTATATGGCAGGGCAAACTACTAATTACTGAACATCTTGCTCTTCTTATCACCCTGCAATGACTTTTCTTCCTTCTGAAGACTCAAGGCTCCTTACCTTATCCTTAGCTCAAATGTCATATATAACTCATTTTCTCTTTCTGTCTTTGAACCTCTCATATGTGTGGGTTTCCT
>VMDR010011730.1:0-27912 GCA_007922815.1 Macrotus californicus | reverse complement strand
GCAGAGAACATGTTCTATAATGTGGGAACATTGAACACCATGTGTTTGTAAAAAAATCTCTAAACAATTAACCTTAAAAATTATCTAGTATTGTCTTCTGATTCTTAGGTATGATTTTTTTTTCAAATGACAGAGGTTAGAGAATAATCCTTTTTCTTCCACTTCTAAGATTTTATCAATTAGCGAATGGAGAGATGTCAACAAAGCACCACTGGTCATTTGGCCCTGAGAGCTGAGAGTGCACTCTGCGTCAAGTATCTTTTCTCTCTCTCTGCGTAAAGTTTATGATTTCTAGCTGCTTACTCCAAATCCAGTTTAGAGAGACACTAAAGAAGTACTGAGTACCTGCCTGAGTGCCTGCATAATACTGGGCTGGCCAAAAAGTCTGTTTGGTTTTTTTCATAAAATAAAGCACACATTTTTTATTTTCACCAATAACTTTATTGATTTGGATATTTTGAGTATATCAGTTATCTTCCGCGGGTATAACGTTGATTGTTCTCAAGTAATGTCTTGATTTGATCACTGTCAACTTCAGCTGGTCTACCTGACCATGGGGCATTGTCCAGAGAGAAATCTCCAGCACAAAACTTCACAAACCACTTTTGATACATTAGATCCATCAAAGCACCTTCTCCATACACTGCACAAATCTTTTTTTTTTTTATTTCAGTTGCACCTTTACCTTTCTTGAAATAATAAAGCATAATTTGCCCAAAAATGTTGCTTTTCTTCCATCTTCAATATTAAAATGGCTACACAAAAAATCACCAATTTTGATCAGCTTTTTTAATGCAAATTTACATGACAGCTGTCACAATACAATATAACATAATTGGTTCAAATGTAGTTAAAGACAACTAAGCGCTACTAGAGCCATCTTACGGAAAAAAAACAAACTTTTTGGCCAACCCAATACATGGTAGGGCAAAAGTAGGTTTATAGTCGCTCACATGGAAGATACAATAATTTGTAAATGATAATAATACAAGCATAAACTCTGTATTTTGCATACAACTGTAAACCCTACCCTGTATATGTATCACAGGTTCCGTTGGTAGTCATCATTTTAGAGATGACTAAACTAAGGTTTGAACAGGTTGGCTAACCTGCTCAAGATGATGCTGATAATAAGTGGTAGAATTTGGTTTCAAATTCATCGCTGTCTGCCCTGAGCCCGTGCTTTTCCTAGCATATCACATGGCTTCTTTTACTCACCTAAGTAAATTGCCAAAGGCTTTTCCCAGATGTTTAACCTCACTTTGGACCTTCAAGACCTTCCAGCTGTCACCTATGGCTTCCTGTGCTTAGTTCCCTTATCTGAGTTACCTAAGGAAGAGCTGTGAGAGGTGCAAGAGGAAGAAAGAGGAGATAACATGGGGTTGGGGAGGGCAGTGGCAGAGAGGGGACAAGAGGAACATTCGTCTCCAGCTTTCCCTAGGTGCTAACTCTTACCTTTATTCCCAAGAGGAAAAATGTAAACGTCCTCCATTCTTGGGAAGTTTAAAAACTACCTTGACTAAATTTCTTCCAATCAGTGATTAACTAGCAACTCTTGCCCAGAATTCTAAATCTTTTCCTTTCTAAAGATAACTCTTAACCTTCTCTTCTACTTAATCTGCATATTGTACCAAGGTTATTTATCTTGCAACATTTTTGCAGGTTTCCCTTAGGAATTCTCTTAGCAACTGACTTTCATACAAACTGCCTGGGAAAGTTTAAGAGGATCAAATCCCTTGTACCTAAACAAAATAGAGCATTTGAATGGAAATTTAATAGCAAATTAGACTGGCATCATTACAGAAAGATGAATGAAACTTTTGTTTTCTTTACATTTACAGTATAAAAGTCAACTCTTCATTTAACAATAGACTAGAAGGAAGAGATTATCCTATTTTGGGGCTTATTGTACAATACAGCTTGTTTTCACCACATTCTATCAGTTCAGCCTCCAAAGCAAATCTTACACCTGGTGTCTCTTTCTCTGTGCCATTGCCTAGTGCCTTGCGCCTTGACTATTGCAAAAGTCCCTAATCAGATTTTCATTACGAGGAAGTTTCCTTAGAAGGAGGTGGACTCTTCTTTCTCCACATATAAGCTGTAGTACAGGGGAGTAAGTGTGACTTTTATTTTCTTTAAATTAGGGCTTCCACTCTTTCTCATTCCCTCCTAAAAGTTTTCCTAACTGCTTTGGTCCACCACAGCCCTGCTGAGAGAGGGCATCAAGGCAAGGGCTGGTTCAGGAAGCCTCTCTTTGGCCCACAGACTCTCATCGCCTCCCACTTGGCTGCTCTGCATAGAGTCCTTCTTTCTCGTGGAGAGTTTTTTTGAAAACTGAGAAATTTGAGAAAAACAGTTATTTCTAAAATGGTTATGTCCTATTATAAAGGGCCTGAGGAAAATGGCGAAGGCTGAAAAGGTGACTCTCCTCCAGCAGTACCTCCAGTCACCTTCAGGAGTCGTGCTACAGTCTGTGTTCTTCTTTGACCTGCTCCGTGCTTGTCATGTCAGAGAAAAGTGTGTCTATTTGGTAAAGCCAAATGGCTAAATAAATCCAGATTTAATGGGTAAAATTAATTTAGCTGCTCCAAAATAAAAGTCTACTTGTTCCAGAAGTCTAGTTAGCTTAAGGAGTCATATTATATATCCAGGACTCAACATCCCTCTTTGAAGCATCGAGGGGAGGGGGAGGCACTGCAGAGGAACTAATAATAATATTAAAATAAAATAACTTTTAACATTCAACAGTACTACCCATTGTAAGGTAATGCCAGCCTGAAAGATATCAGGAAACAGCTGGCTGAAACAAACAGTTGAAACATTTCTGGAATTAACAAATGAAGCCTGTTTCTGGGCAGTGCTGTCAAGACAAAAGAATATAATCTTTGAGTGATTTGGAAGAAGGTGAGAGGTGAGGTTGAGAGATCCTCACCATTTGGCTTATATAATTAATTAGATTTGTCAATAATGCTTTAGATTATATTCATAAAAGTTTTAAGGTGGTTATTAAGTAATCATGCAAAGGAATTCTTTGATAATGTACGTGTTTGATAACAGTTAGTAGAAAAGAAAATCTCTGTACATAAAATTATTTACATTAAAATATATGAATTCTTAAGAGTAGAGTATACTTGGTCTTTCCTTACCCATAATGTAGTCTCCCACAATGGGTTCTTTACAACACGAACATTTTATTTTTATCTAGGCAACTGCCACTGTATTTCTATAGATCTTTGAGCTTTGTGACATCATTTCAGCAAACATCTGAGGGGCCCATGGTCTGTGTGTGTAATAAACTGTATTATAGTCACAGTAAACCTTTATGATTTACTAAAATATGCTATTAAATATCAATTATCCATAAAGAAATTTTTTAATTTCTAAATTAATTTTCTGTTATTTTTATTTCTAGAGCTAATGAATTCATTTAAATTATATCCCAAGTATGCTTCATCCTGACTACCCACAACTACATAATTCTGAGATGTAAGGCCTTCCTAGTCTCATTTTCCTTTCTGACCACCTTGGCAGCATCAGACACAAAATGAATGAATTCCAGTAATATGTAACAATATGGATAAACCTTAACAATATAACATTAAGTGAAAATAATTAAATCTCAAAAGCATTATGTAGAGCATCAGCATTTTATAAAGTTATAAGCATCCAAAATGCATATTGCCTACACAGTATATACATATAGGTATATACACAAACCAATTTATGAGTAGCTGCAGATGCGATAAAGCATCACAAGAAAAAGACATGATAAACATGAGAATCAGGCCAGCGGTTATCTGAGATGAGAGAGGCAAGGATATGAGATGGGATAAGCTATGTGGGTAGATGCAGGTTATTATAAAGCTCAAAGCTCTTTTTTCAGGAACTTAGTTTGCTGGTGTTTATTAATTCACTAAAAAATAACTATGTGAATAAAAGTAAGCCAAGCATGGACCAATACTAAGTATGTATCAAATGCCAAGGATTATGATCAGTCCAATGCTATGTACCAGAGGGACCAAAAAAAGAAGAAAAAGCCATGATCATTATATCAGCTATTGTATCTATTGCTACATAAAAAAAAAAATTTCAAATCCTTCAAAACCCAGTGACTTGAAATCATAAGCATGTACGCATGTATTACTGCTCAGGAATCTCTCCTGATCAGGAATTCAGGAGCAGCTTAGTGGGGTGGTTGTGGTTTCCCATCTTTCATGATGTGGTGATCAAGATGTCAGCAGGGACTGCAGTCATCGGAGGTTTGGCTGGAGCTAGAGCAGTCAATTCCAAGTAGGCTCGCTCACATGGCTCACAAGCTACTATTGACTGTTGGTCTTAGTTCTTTGCCACATGGACCTTTCCAAAGGCCTGCTTGAGTGCCCTCACAGCATAGGGGCTGGCTTCTCTGGAGTGAGTGGTTGCAGAGTAGGGATAAGCCTTAATGGCTTTTCGGACCTAGCATTGAGACTCACACCCCATTACTTGTACCATATGTACTGGTCACATACACCAACCCTCATACACTGGAGGCAGGACTATACAAAGGTCTGAATACCAGGAGCAGGGATCCTAGGGGGTCATGTTGGAAGCTGGTTACCACACAAACCATGTGACTTACCTTGAACATCTAGTTATTTATCTCCTGCAACTCTTAAATTCCAAACTTTTTCCCTGTTCTGCTTTTGGTAGCATTGGAAAACTGTTCTCTCTGGAGTTGGGGCAGAAAGAAATGACTTATCACTTCTCTCTCTTTTAATTTTTATGAGTTTCAGCCAAACTGATGACAATTGCTGGGAAGTAAATTTCAAAGAGTTAAGAAAATACTCTGGAGAATGGCAGTTTTGCAACTTATTTTATACATTAGAATCAAAGGAGATGTAAGGGGGGTTACGTGAAATCCACTGGACGTAGATAAGGGAGGTGGCAGAAAGCAAAGCAGGGGAATCTCTGAGACTGGACAGAGAGTGAAATGGGGAGGCGCACACTGCTTTCACACGGGTGGGACAGGGCAGTTAACAGTGAGCATCTGCAGCGCGTGGAGAAGGTGTGGGAAAGAGATAACAATGAGGGGCTCTGTGCTCTCCTGAGGGGCTCTCTGGTGGGAGATTGTGCCCTGAGGGGCCTGGAAAAGGGGAGTACTCTGACATTCCACAGGTATCTTAGATGCCTTAGATAGGCTCACTTTAGGTAAAATTTGGCCTTTGTCAAGGAAGCTTCAGGCCTAGGATGTGACTAACAGTCATGACCTGCTGTTAGTTAGGAATTTTCATGTTCAGACCATTCTATGTGGCTGCTTTCAGCCTCCCCTGAGCTTGTCAGGTTTAGTATGTGGTGCCTTTTTTGTCCGTATTTACCCCTTTGGGTCATCAGTCAATCTGAAGGATGCATTAATGAGTAAGCTCTTGGTTAGATAATGTGGTCCCACGATGGCTAGGAAGGCTCATTCCTAGGAAGTCCTACTGTTGTCATTTCTCATGCTAAAATGGTAGCCCATTGGGGATGGGGCAAGACCATAACCTCAGATGCGGGTCAAGGCCATATTTTTCTCAAATGGGAAAGGCAGGTAAATAGGAGGCACTCAGATCTTCTGGGCCTTCACTGAGAATGAACTCTGGATCGTTTCTGACCTACAGGCTGTCATGATCCATGTTTTGCCATGTGTCTCACTTTTCTGTATTTTGCATCTAGTATCACATTTACTTGTAGTTGGAGGGCACATCATACACCTCTTCAGTTTTCACAATCTGACCATGACATGGGTTCCCATTTACTAGTGTTGTTGTGGTTGTGGCTGTGGTTGTTGTTGTTGTCATTTTACTATGGCACATCTACTTCCCATTGGAAGCACTCAAGTACTGTTCATTATTAATCTGATTCCTGCTAGTTGTGCAGTTAGGAACTGTTAACTTTAAGATTTAATTGGGGCCATGGCTATAAGAACACAATAGTATAAAATAAATTACAATTACCATCTAAAAATTTCCAGAGGCCAGGAGGACAGTAAGAGTTTCATAAGGAAATTTCCTGTGCCTTGGCAGCCATTACAGTGGGCTGTTTTTTTATCAGCTTTCATCTGAATTAACATAATTACTAGTCTTTGCTGGGTTAGGGGGTAAACGCGTTCCCATAATTGGGTTCTAGGGTTTATACATAAAATTCCTTTCCCAATATTCCTTTTCCAGTAACCATCTACAGCTTCTTTTATTCTTCTTAATTTTCTCTTTTTACTCATTCAGAAATAACTAACTTATTAGGACAACCTACTTCCTTTTAACTTCTTTCAGAACACACACACTTCCCTTTCCTCTCTTCTGCAATAACATTCCTTCTAAATTTCAAAAGAGAAACCTTAAAAAGAGTGTTATTGATAATACAAAAGTTATTTTATATATCTTTAGCAATTATTAACAGTTGGGCTATATGAGGGGGGACCCAAAAAATGGAATTATCTTCTGAGTGCAGCCCCCTTGTAGTGCAGGCTCCCCCCTCTAGGTAGTGTGCTAAAAACCCATCTGTATCAGTGTACCATCTGGCATTGTTGTGAGAGGCTGCATTCAGCTTGAGTAAATTTTTTTTGAGGACTCTTTCCATGTGTTTGCCCTTTTCATGACAGGTGATTTATGAGAGCACCTGCCCACACAGCGCTGAGCATTCAGCAGTTTTTGACCAAATCGGTATGACCCCTATGCCCCACCCTCCCTTTTCACTCAGTCTCACCCCAGGTTACTTTTTTTGTTTCCATGGATGAAAAAAGTCCTCAAAGGGAAATGTTTTGCCGACGTGGAAGAGGTGAAACAAAAAACGGCAGAAGCACTAAAAGGCATCAAAATGGCTGAGTTCAGAAACTGTTTTGAGCAGTACAAAAACATCTCAATAGGTATATTGCATCAATGGAGAGTACTTTAAAGGTGGCTGAAGTTAAAACATGTAAGAATAAATACACAATTTTTAATAAATATTATAAATTCTGGGTTTTGGATGTCCCCACTCATAGAAGAACAAGGTTTGAAAGAAGCCCAAAGAACAATTGTAGCTATTACTATGACTAATACTGTTATCAGACAGGTAAAGACAATAGAACAAGTGGTCTTTGTGTGTGTGATTTTTTTTAATCCTTACCTGAGGATATGTTTTTATTGACTCTAGAGCAAGAGGAAGGGAGAGAGAGAGAAAGAGAATGGAGAGAGAGAGAAACATAGAAGTAAGAGAGAAACATCAATCAGTTGTCACACCCTGACCTAGGATCCATACTACAACCTAGGATGTGTACTGACTGGGGATTGAACCTGCAACCTTTTGGTGTATGGGACAATGCTCCAACCAACTGAGCAATTGCAGGCAGGGCCAAACAAATGGCTTTTTAAGTTCACCATTAACTATATAAGTATACAGCCTTCTCAATGTCTTATGATAGCTGTCTCCATCTGATGTTGGCAGCTTCTCATCCTCAAGGAGTCTTTGATGTCCACTCTAGGAGGAAGTGGGTATCAGAGACAGACTGATTCACGATTAGGCTTCCTTCTTTTTTTTTTTAAATGAAAAATGTGAATCCATGAGTTAATACTTTTATTTTAAATTTAGCTGCACATGGATTAGTTAGTAATACATGATAACATCTCTTACAGTGAAGTCAAAGAGAGTCTTCAATTGCTATCTTTTCCAATAGACAAAACCTCCTGTTGTAAGTTGAGGTCTTCGAAGTCTTTGTCTCCAGGAGACAGAGATCACTGGTTTATCATACAAGGACGTAACACCAGAACAGCCAGACGGAAGAGGTGCATAGGCTGGGGGTGGGGAAGGGGCGCAGAGCTTCCAGGCCCCCACCAAGCACACCATCTCTGCACATCCTCATGTGTTCACCAACCTGGAAGCTCATGCTTTTCTACTTTTGGTATAATTATACCAATTAGCATTCTAATTTCAGCTTTTCCATTTAATTTTTTTAATAAACAATTGGTTAGCTTCCTTCTGCATGTGCTTTCAATTCTCTTGAGCTGTACATATATTTTTTCTTTTCTGATTATAGAATTTCTCATTTTTAACCTTCCTTCCTAAATATCCTTAGAATTTTTAATCATTTGGTACTATCATGAACTTTCCCCCCAAAGTTGTAGGTTTATTAATTTGCCTAATTAAAAGTTCTTCTATTGTTTATAACTCTTCCAAGTGGTTATTCTTGCATTCAGCAAATCTTTATAGAGAGCCCATCACATGTCAAAATGGTAATGCCTCACTGTTGAGCAGAGTTGGGAAGGTATGATAGTAGAAACATCACATGGGAAAGGAGGGGGAGTGTTATAAGAAAAGGTAAGGGCGAAATATAAAGTGAGAAATCAGATTAGATTGTTGGAGGGACTCTTAGTTGTTCTATATTACCTTCTATTTGAAAGAACTACACTTAGACCATGCCAACTGAATAGCTGACTGTTATACTCAAAGAAAAACTAAGAATCATATACCAAAACTTCAAAGGCCAGGCTTGGTGAAATTTTAATACTTTCGAGACTTTTCCCTTCTCTTTATGAGCGAGATACCTTAAAATGGTAATTCACTGATCTGATGGAAAATAAAAATGTGTAGATTTATGTTTAATAATAAGAAAGACTTGTCTAATACTTCATAGGTAACTGCAAATTAGCCACACAAATAATCTCTTTTCTACTGTTGCCTCACTACTTGTCAAAATACATTCAGGTGAATAAACCACAAAGGGATCAATCGACTGAAGAACAGGCATCACCATGTTTGCCGTCCCCCTGTGTCCTACCTCGGTTCCCTGCCCTCAAGAAAGGGATTTTCATCAGAGGAGTTTTTTTTCCTTATTAGAATTCATTTCATTAACAATGGAAAAGGAATAAAATTATTTAAAACAAGAAGCCATCAGCACAGCAAAATAACACTTGGAACAACTGAGGAAAATTTTGCAGCCTCAAAAGAGGAATGCTCGTGAAGGAAGAAGCATGTTCCAACCATATGTTTTCATGTAATAGTTTACAAATGTATCCAACCACATAAAAACTAAAATTAGCCATTTTGGCAGGAAAGATGACCTCTTTTCTTAACAGTGAAGATTTTAGCATATTTATTTTTCATATAAAAGGAGAGGTGATTAATAATGTTATAAGATGCCATAAAATATTTTTTCCTTGAATTTCTGCCCAGCTAAGACTTGTAGCTTAAGTCAACTGAAGTCTAATTTAAATTTTGCAACCTTTTGGTATCAGATGAAGTGGGACTTACTAAAACATATAAAATTAATACGTCACCTTATATTCTTTCGAAACTACTTACATTATGTTCTGGGATTACATACCATAATCTCCAAAAAGGTTTAGAACAAGAGAAACAATGAAAAGAAACTGGGCCACATTTTTTTGATTCATTTATCAGTTGAGCTTCAAACCTAGGAGGGTGAACCAGAGGAGTCTTAGAGTCCAAGGGTGATGAGTTGTGAAGATAGTGAGAATTAGCTAGAAAGCTTTCCAGGATAGACTAAACTCAATTAACTTGCTATGGCTAAATGTTTAAAACTTGAAGTTTGTAGGTTTCCAGACCTCTTCTGATCTTAGCCAGACATTGATAAGCTGAAAAGTGTTCATTTCGTGGTACCCAAGCTATTGCCACTGTCCTAGACAAAACGGCACAGTATCAGTATGTTCTATTGCCCACCAAGGTAACCCCTACGCTACCACCTCCAGCCCCACTCCACCAGAACTGCTTTTTCCACCCAGAGCTATTTGTTCATGCCTAGATTGCCAATATCAGATAAGTGTTGATCATATTGTAGAACATCAAAGTAATTAACAATAAGGTGTGAATGAAGTTTACAGGTTCACAGGGCAGATTTGCATTTTAAAAGAGGGGCTTGTTAAACACAAATGAACTAATAGATGGAATGTGTGAGAGAGAGATGTTTCTCTACAAGAGATGCGGAAGGTTTCTGGTGCTCTTTTTCAGCCCGGGGATACCAAGCACAGCCCTGTTAGCATTCCTTTCCCTCTGCAGTCTCCTGCCATTCACTCCTTTTTACCCTATGCCATTGGCAAGTGGAGTATGTGTAAAACAGAGAATCCTTAGTGACAGAGTTCCTTGATAGAACCTGTACAAACCTAAAGATCAATTGACTCCTCAAATTACCTACCAGAACCCTAATCCTCAGAGTAGTCCATTTAAACAGATAAAAATGTCATACGTTACAGGATTAGCTTTCCGTTTAGTGTCTTTACCTGTTTAATTATTTGGATGAAGGATAATTTATAAGAACTTTTTATACAATTACTAAAAGCTCCAAAGCAATGTCTCTTAAACAATGAGGAGAGAAGGTGTCAGAGACTTTTTTTAAAATTGAATTATTTTATTACATTCATATAGATGAAAACATTTTCTATGTAATTTTGATATCAGGTAGACTAAGAGAATTAAGTCTGAAACCCCAGATTTTTTTCTGGGCCAAAGAATTTAGCATTGCAGAGAAGATAGAGGAATGAACTTCAACAAGAAGATAGAGGAGTATATCTCATGTAAACTGTGACAAGGAAAAAGAAAATTTTTCTGCTCCACAAACAAGCAGCCTTCCTACTCCAGCCCCTCTTACTCCCAAGTTTCCGCTTCCTTCTGAGGAAAGATGATCTGTATCAGAAGCCCAGGGAACCACTAACAAACTTTTGACCAAAGCTGTACACTTTAAACTTCAGCCTTTCATCTTCTAGCCACTGTGCATAATAAGGTCCCTAGTCTTTCCTTCCTAGATTTTTGGGCCCTAAATCTCCATGCACAGGTGTCACCTAGAAATGTCATGAAGCTGTGTCGGAGGAGAGTCTAGAGAAAGGCCCCTGCTCCAACCCAGGTGGCTCAATCTTAGCTGCTGTGGGCAATTTTTCTGCAGCTCATTCAAGTGGCTAGGAACTGAAAAGGGAGAATTGTCTGTCGTAATTATGAAAAGAAATAATAGTAACTATGTAAAAATTATCTTAGCTTTTTACAGTATACATAGCTCTTTCATGTCTGGTTTTTAAATTGTCTTTAAAAGCATTTTTGAAGGGGTTAATAATAATAACGTTTACAGAGATTATCTGAATTTGCCAACTTAGCAAATAGTTGAAATAGGATTCAAACGCAAGATTCAAGAATTTCATTTCAGATCTTGTGCTTTTTTCATTACAACAAATTTTAAGGGTAGATATGTCTTCTTCTATAAAATAGAATTTTTAAAAAGTATTGCCTAAAATTAGGAATCCTAAGTAATGTATAGAAATATAATTTTCCAATATTCTCATCTAAAACGAGATGGAAAGATCTCTCTGGTTGAAGCATGGGCATTAAAGTGATAAAGTTTTAGTGTCTTTCCCTTCACTGATGCTGACCAATAGTAACTGCTTTAATTTGCCCTAAAGAGAATGATTATCATTGTAAATGGTGCTACAATTTATTTTAGTTTATATGTAGGGTAACTCCATAATTTATCAACCAGACTAGGGCACTTTGGAGAGTGTAAGTGGCCACTATTAGTAATTGGGACTGTACAATTGGAACTGGAACTGTAACTATCCTGGGTGAACTGGGAGATAGGGTCACCCAACCTATAAGACACAATTGTGAGTCTGAGGGTGGTGAGTTTTGAATTTTTTTAAAAAGCCAGCAGAATGAAAATCCGTATAACTTGCCCTGATTCCACAGTCCCCATAAAGCTGGTTCTTAAGCACAGTGAGCACTGTTGACTGTTACAGTCTCATGCTTTGCCCAAGAGATGACAGAGTGTTGGGGCGTCCATTAAGGACCAAGTCAGAAGGAAGAGTGCCACCCGCGGAGATTCAAAACCCGAATATTTTATACCACGTGGTGGTTGGGGGCTCCCATCTAAACTTTGACTATGCACAACCCAGATTCTCAGATGAAAAGCCATGTCCTGTGCAGTATTCCCCAGTAAGCCTTGGTCACTTTCATAGCTTTCTAAGTGACAAATATTAAACCAGTATTTGACACATCAGAAGGGAAAAATGTATTCAGTGCTTAACTTATTCTTTACAGCTGATCAAAATAATATTATATAATGGAAAGCTCTGAAGTTAGTAATTGATAAAAAAATTAAACTGCTAAAAAATATATTTTTATATACACCAAAGCGAAATTTGATAGCATAGAACTTAATCTAAGGATATCCTCATAACTGGCATAAAAATAAATTTTGTTTTGAAAAAAGATACTATTAGAATATTGCTATGTGCCATCCATGGAACATGCTATCTTTCAATTTCACATGTAAAATGCTGTATTGAAAAGTAACCCTCTAAGAGTAATAAGTACACTTAGCAGACTAACAGTACCAGAAAACGATAGTTTGAAATTATTCCTAACTATTGCTGAATTATTTGGACATTCTCCCTATGAAATTACTTTCGTCCACCTAATGCAAGAATTATTTTCCCAGTGAGTATAAAGTTCAAATGAATTTGGTTTGGTTTCTGAAGGAAAATGTTAGTTTCCTTGCAATTTAAACTTTTATTTGCGATAGAAAGTTTCCCTTCCGGACAACAAGTTGCAGCCTGGAAGTGGTAAAATGTCTGCAGGGGGGAAACTAATGAAACTTTGTTGTGGAATAGTTCACAAAGGAATACGAGATGCGTTACATAATGCAGCCCTTTGTTTGCGGAGCCTCCGACAGAACCCCGCCGCTGTAGCTCAGGCTGAAAGCTGCTACCCGGGCCTCCCTAACTCCAGGCAGCTCGGAGTCTTTTTCCCTGCTTCCTGCCATGATTACTCTGGCTTCTGATTAAATCACACCTTATATTTGTCACTAACCTAAAATGACCCAAAGCTGCTTATTTCTCTCCTCTGCAGTTCTCCAGTACTTGTAATATTTGGAAGCCTTGAAAATAGCTTCTGTCCCAGCTTATGCAGTCTTTTCTCCAAAAGCAAATGCTATAATAGTTTCCTCACTTGTGGGTTCAAACCTCAGGTGAAAAATTTTGGAAGCTAATTAGTATGCTAAGGAGTCTGGAGCATTTGGGTGAGTCACAGTCATGCTTCCTAAGGGACAGAGAAAATGTCTTGCTGCTAGTGGTATTTAACAAGTGCTGTTTCCTCACTTAGTTCAACAGAGTTGGAATTGCATTGCACTGTCTTCTTTATATTTAATACAAATCTTGTTTGTATCATCTCATCTTTCAAACATCTATCCCTTTGGGGTTTATTCTAATGTTTTATTTCTTAAAATATACGTTTACTAATTTAGGAAAACTTTTAAAAGTTTGCTTTTGTTGTATTAATAATTGAGCCAGGTTGTAACAAATTCTTCTCATGGAACTTATTAGACTCAACTGTTTCTTTTTTGACCTGGTTTAACCCTCTTTTCTGAGCTTAATACAAATTTCCGCCTTGCTCGCAAAGTGAGAATTTTATTACATATATTGACTGTCTAGCATATATATAATCAAGATATGTAGCAAATGAACATTTATTAAATGCCAAGAATGTGACCAATGTTTGCCATCCAATTAAGAAAAACAGTTTAGATAATTCGAATTATGAAAGTTATTTCTTGGTTGGAAATGTGTTCAGCAGCAGAATCCTGGCTGGAGTGGCTTAAACAAACAGGGGTTTGCGTCTCCCATGTGACAAGACGCCCAGAGACAGGGAGTCGCTGGTGTGTGGTAAAGTCAAGGCCAGCGTCTCTGGGGCTGTCTGCCCTTGCGCCTTCTTGTCGCTGTGTGATCACAAAATAGCTACTGCAATTCTTAGCGTTGTGTCCATGTTCAAAGAGGGGAGAGGGGAGGGGGAGAAGGGTTGTCTTTTACCTCTAACTTTATCAAAAAAGAAATAAACTTTCTCAAAAACCAGCCTCTTGAACAGATTGCTACATAGATCTTATTGACTAAGAACTGGGTCCCAAGGCCATCCTTGGTTGCTAGGGAGGCAAGGAAATCAAGGAATTGATTTGTCATAATTGGCTTAGAAATATCATAATGTCATCCAGGACTGAGCACATTGCCATTCTGTAACTAGGAGAATTGGGGGAATGGATATGGGGTGGACAATAGTATTTACTCGAGTTGTAGTAGTCAAAAAAGGAAAGTTAATGTGGACTACAAAAACTGAAAAATGCTAAGGCAGACGTAGAACATAAGCTGGACTAAAGACAATTAAAGCAATTAGATCCATTAAAGAATAACAATAGGGCACTTTAAGGGAGGAGCAGAAGCTTAAAAGCAGGAACATATATGCTATCTATGGAAAGTAGCCACTACATTGTGAGTGAATTTCCTAATTCTTTGAAGATAGGAAATAAGGCTTATTCTTATTTATTTTCCTAGCCTCTCACACATAGTAGATGCTTATTGAATCATAGTAAATTAATGCATAATATTCTAACCCAGCAGTCCAGATATGATTTCACAGGTTATGGAGATAATAGAACAGAAAATTTAAAACTTAGGACTCCCTTGGCAATACCAGGATGAAGGGAAACATTAATATAGTCTGATATACTCCTGAATACTTTTTGGTAAGTATTGAAACCTGGGATGCCTCAGCAAGGGAAAGCAAGAAATGGAGGCTGAAATACCAAATTAAGAATTTGAACCTGATCTGTGAATGTCCAATTATGTTTCTGGAATCAAATTTTGGTAATACAGGAACAATAGTACCCAACAGGCCCTCCCGCTATTAGAAGTATTTATCCTGTTGCTGTCAATTGCTCCCCTTTTCTCCAAATTCTATTCACTGTGACCTTCCAGTGTGAAGGGAGCTTTGGAAAAATAGAAAGTAGTTCATTGGAGACTTCTAAATTCCTAGTACAATAATTGAAATTTTACATTTACTCAGTTTCTGTTTTGTGCCAGTCACTCTGCTGCAGTTTTTAGGAGATTATTTAAACAACCCTGACTACAGATTGTTTACGTTCTAATCAAGAATTTAACTACTTTGACTGATTTAAGATAACGAAAAGGAAATAAATAATAGTACTATTCAGAAAAGAAACCAAGTCAGTCACAAGAATAGTCTGACTGGCTTTTATTGTCACGGTGCTGGTTTAACCAGACAACTTAGCCAGGACTCAAGCAAACTTTTTTCTGTGAATACCACACAAGTAACTCCCACTAAAGAGGAGCACCTTACTCACTATAGGTCTGCTCACTTTCATTTAACAAAGGGTGCAGTGTCTTATCCTGTTTTGTCTCCTGAGCCATAGAAGTTTAATTTGGTTTACAGACAGGGGTGTCCAAACTTTTGGCATCCCTGGGCCACACTGGAAGAAGAAGAAGAGTTGTCTTGGGCCACACATTAAATATATTGTGACACACAATCACAAAAAAAATCTCACAGTGTTTTAAGTAAATTTATGACTTTGTGTTGGGCCACCTGCATAGCCATCCTGGGCTGCACGTGGCCCAGGGGCCACAGGTTGGACACCCCTGGTTACAATATGGCTTAACAGTAGACTGAAATAATAAATGAAAGTAATTTTATTTTTGAATTGTACCTCCATGAATCTCATAATTTTAAGGATCTGACATTACTTTTGTTTTTATGACCTTAATTTTACCTGAAAAATAAGCCAATAGATTAGAGGATAGACACAGCATTAAAATGTACAGCCATAGTAACTTGGCGTTTCTAGCACACTTACTGTCTGTGGCCATTTAATGAGGTTTCCCTTGTAACTTTAAGCTTCAGCCTCACTGGTTAGATTAGAATACTTCAGATTATTTGAACTGAAGAGTGCTTCTCATTCTGACAAAAGAACATCAATTTTGTTTTAATTGATTGAATAATATATTTTCAGTGGCAGATCTTTAACAACTCCTCTAAAGACTTGTAGCATTATTAATATTGCATTTGGATAAGTAACTCAATTTATCTGGGCATCAGTTATCATCTGCAAAATGAGGTAACTCTACTTACATGATCTCTAGCTAATTTCAGCTCTAAAGTTTTATGATTTCATTTTTCAATTCAACAAATGTTAATGGAATACTTATATAAGGCAAAACAATATGGTAGGACCTGGATGGACCCAGGGATAAATAATGTGAGCTTTCCATGCAAATAGCTTATAATTTGATGTATTCAAGAGATGTATATTTATCAACCCATTTTAGCTTCTTCTGTTTGGGATGTCACTTAGGAATGAAGGCATACTATTTATTCCCACATGGGCAGAAATTAAGTCTTTTATTAATGTTTCTTATATCTGGATTTGGAGAACCAAAAAAGGGTCAGAACTACCATTTTAATAATGTGCCTTTGTATCTACCCCACCTTCAATGCCAAAAATTTAGAGCATTCAGAGCCGTAACCTGATTCATCCCTAAAGGAGCTCAATGCATGTAGAACAGATAAATATAGTTATTTCCATTTTAGTGATTAGATAACTGGACCCGAAGTTTCCTGGAGTTATATAATGAGCCAGTGAGTAAGCACAGGTGAAAATCTAGGAACTCGCACCCCAGGACTGCACAGCCAGCTTCCTCTTTGTGTGACGGATTCTTTCAGCAAGTTCTGCAGAGCCTGATTGTAAACCACATTGCACACTGATGCTTCCTCACTCCCTTTCCAAATAGCAGTTTAGTATTGATGATTTCAGATGTATCAACAGGAGAAACAAAAAGGTGCAGGGAAAGAATGAAATACATGCAGCAACAGATGTGATACGCAAGCTGTGATACAAGTGATAACAGTGTTTCAGCCTTTGGTTTGCATTAAAATTAGCAGTGAAGAAAAATTGGGGATTCCTCCATAAACAGCAGCCATAAAGAAACCCGCATTTCTGCTGGGTGAGAACATCATTCTAAACATGCCATCCTGGATGCTCTGCCTCAGTTCTGGTATCACTAGAATTTCCCTTGCCTGCTTTTGTGAATACTCAGGAACATGAGAAACTTACTTTTTTTACAGATCTTGGAAGCAGCTACTTGGAAACAGGTGATTATATTTCCTTCTTCACCTAAATCTTCCGACAATGTAAAAAAAGGCATGTCCTTGTTTTATCTCATGGCTTCTTGGGTCAAAAAATTTGCATGTGAGGCCTAGGAAAATGTTTGGCCTTCACAATTGAATATTTAAACAGGTGCACGCTGCACTGGTCTGGCTGAGGAAAGGTAGTCTCCTCCTTCTGGTAATCCTGACGCTAGAGAATGATTCTTGTCCCAGCTTTCACGAGTTCTTGTGAAGGAAAGTTCAGGTGAATTCTTAGATCATATTACCTGGTTACCAACCCACTTGCCTCACTCCCATTCTGTGTCCTCATGAAGAAATTGATTTAATAGATTCAAGATATTATTAAATACATTCTGCATTAATATTATATGTCCTCTTTGAATCCAAGTGGCAATACAATAGAATTTCATTTTATAAATAACACCCTTCAAGCTAACACCACAGGGCACAGTACAAAAGAATCAAAATAGAACACAAATGCTGTAATCAAATGCAGACCCCAGGAAGGCTGATTAAAAAAGCATGTTGCTAGTAAGAGCAGCTGACAGGGTAAGTGTAGTGGGTCAGCGCAGAAAAGCCAGCTGAACAGAAGGGCAAACTGAAATAAAATGGACTGGCCTGCCTGATACATATGGACTCACGACTCTCCTTTGTCCTTGTCTCCTTTCAGAGTCAGGAATCACAGGACAGAGGAGTGTGCGTGTGTTTTCTGGGAGGTGGGGGTCAAGTGTATGTAGGGTCTTGAGATTTATCCTCAGTCCTCAAACACAAACAAACAAACAAACAAACAAACAAAATCTTAAAGAGAACAGCCGGCAGCTGACAGCAGTGCCTACAGTGTGATTGTGAGACAGTCCCATGAGGCTCACTTTGCCAACAGTACCGCTGGTTTTCAGAAAACGCAACTGTGAGGAAACGAGTAGGTCCCTTCCACGAGAGCGAGAGCAGGTAGCCGTGGTGTGGCGGCGCGTGGGGAAGCATGGAAGATGAGGGAGATGGGTGCATGGTGGTCTTGGCCTGGCGGGGGCCTCCTCCCCCACCACCATCTTCTCACCCCATTTGCTTTCTTTGCTTTTAGCTCATCACCACCATGGCCTTTTCTAATGTCAAGTGTTTGTGCTTTAAAATTCTGCCTCTAATTAGAGGATAAAAGGTTCAGCCCTCTTTAATAAAGAAATTAAGGAATTAGGCAAAAACTGAGGAGGTGTTTTGGCACATATTTCTCTACCTATTTGTCAAACCAGTTCTAACAGTGATCCCTGTATACCCTGAGGAATGCACCAAATTGGTCATTTACTGGTCCTTCTCTATTTAATATTGAGGGTAGAACAATATAGGGCAGGAATCACAGGAATAATTCCCTACAAAATATATGACACATTTTCCTGAAAAATAACAACCTATAGTTAACAGTCATGGAAAACCAAATACAGGTTCTACAGTCAGTAAAAAAGAAAAAGAGAGAGAGAAAGGGAAATGATAATTGAGGCCATTTTTACCACTCCTGAAGCTGTGGGTTGTTTGCAATGGCTCTCCTGATTACCCAATTAGCTGAAACTGGACTGAAATCACTGATGCATAAATATAGGTCAATAATTTAGTATTTCTGGGCATCATTTTTCTTAATCTTTCAATTATGAACAACTTAAACATGTGGGCAGTATTTGGGGAAAATACTATTATACAAATGCTAGTATTGCTACTTTTATTAAATAGAATCTTCTTTTCTTTAATTCTGTCAGTATTTATTTATCTATGCAGAGAGCCAATTTATTAGCAAAGCAGAACAGCAGTATAGTAAATTGAGAACACTGGATTGTAATCTCCAAAGTGAGTTACTTCATAAAGTGTGTGAGCAAATAACTATGCCAGTAATCAATGTGCTGCTGCTCAGACCCAGATTTACCCTTCCTTGCCTGCTCTACTAAAGTTTATCTAGGTTCTTTAAATACCTCTCCTTTCCCAGCTGTATGAATTGTGCCTTGTCCATAGAGGGTCCAGAGAGATGTGATAGGAGGAAGAGGTTTTTCCTCCCTCACTTCTGTATACCCCTCAGTCAGGCCCCTGCAGTGTGCATGGTTTCTCCGGGGCCTGGCTCCTGCACACACACAGCTGCGTTGGTGCCCAGCAGCTGAAGCACAGAGTTCTTCCGGTGCCTGCGGCCAGCAGCTTTCCCCAGCACCTACCTCACGTGTATGCATACACACCCATGTACACACATTGGCTGGGTCAGGTAGTAGCGTGCCTCAGATAGGACACCTCACTGTGAACAGCTTTCCTGACACCCTAGAGCAGAGATTTCCAGCAAGTACTCTGCCATTCATTCATTTAGTGGCTGTGCCTCATCCAACAGGATCTGGATCCCAGTCCAGGGCTGGAGGAGATTCTTCCTTGACACTCTTATCTCAGTCCTATAAATAGTTATTCTCCTTATATTTGCTTATTCTTATATAATTTTGAATTCTCTTTACTTCTTACTAGCTACTCCCTCATTACTCCAATCCCCTATTATAGTTAATAATTCTTTATATTAAACTTTCCCTGTTCAAATTGCTATGTGATTTCTCTGTCCTGATGGACCCTGACTGATCACATAGTCAAAGAATATTAAAATAATCTATATTCTTTGGGAGTAGGGGAAAGTAAATATGATAAGCCATCTCTTTATGGAGCGGATTAGCGTTGGTGCCATGTGCCTTATCTGGGCCTAACTGTTAGATGAACAAAAACTTGTGAGAATTGGATGTTAGATGGAAAGGTGAAATGATCCTATGATGCTATATACTATTTGTACTGTGCATATGATTTTAAAGACCCATTTTTAAATATTTTATTTAATTTCACTAAGAGCTTTTTAAAATGTAAACTATAATAAGGCAAACAACAAAAGTCTGAATTCGAAAGTAATCTGTTGGTCTTGAAAGGATGTTGTAAAATGACACGTTAGTGCAAATTTGTGGATTATTAATGTTAGGGTAATAATGATACCCATTGTTTACTGAGAACTCAGAAGGTCCCCGCACTTCACATTGGTTTATTGAATCCCTATAGCAGTAGAGGCGGATGCTCTTGTTATTTCTGTTTTACCAAATTGGAAAACAGAGGCTCAAAAGGTTAAAGAACTGGCCTAACATGATACATGTAGCAAGTTCCAGAGCTAGAATTTGAACCTAGATCTGCCTGTAAGCCCTGGTTTTTAACTACTGCACTTTGCTTCCAGAATATTCCCACTGAAGCAAATAGCAAGCAGCCTGGGAAAGCAAACACAGAATGATTGTTTTGTTGTTTTCATCAAAAATCCAGGACAAGAAACTCCAAAGTATTCCTAGGATGTATGGCGCACCCTGAGATATTTCTGACAGGCAATCTATTATTTTTACCTAACAAGATACGGACAAACTGTGTGGACATTGGTGATCAAATCCCCAGAACCAAAGTGTTAACAGTGTATCAAAAACCCAGCAGCCTTTATTCAGAGCTGAATTGAAGGCAGATGAAATATTAACAGCAGTTCTAGCAGCACAAAATGAAATATGAGATCCTGTATCAGAAATTATTAGTAACCTGTAAAAAGAAATGCTGAAAAATGGCAGTTACCAAATTAAAACTGAGAAACAGAGCTCAAATGGGAAATTTCGAAAAGTTTGGAGGAAAATAAATGACAGATTGTCCTCTTGGCTCTTATTACTATGCCATCCTAAATCCTACTTGGCATTACATGGTGGAGGTGAAATAAGAACTGCATCACTGCCAATGCTGGCCCTCAAATTTGTAGTCCTGAGTGTCTGTGATGGTGTCTGGGATTGATTAGGAAAGTAGCAGGAATTTGGTAGCATTTAGCTTTATCTAAATTGAAGAGTCTGAGACTCTTATTATGAAAGGCTTCCTCTCAATTGTGAATTGGCCCCTTTGCTCCACTTTTGGATGGCTGGCTTCCTTCATGCCGAGCTGCACTAAATGTTCTACATGGGAAAGCTATTCTCCTTAAACGCCTTCAAATTTAAAGCATCTATCTGGATATGTTCATATTTATGACTCAAAATATCTAGCATCAAAAAAAAAAAGAAAGAGAGGTTACAGATACCAAATACCGGGTAGCAAATGAAGGAGATATTTTTCCATCAGGAGCTGAGAGCAGAGAAATGACTATAAGCAGAGTTGTTGAGCAGTTGATGCCAGAGAGAGAAAGGAAATGAGCTATAGAACCATAGAATCTTAGTGTTGGCAGAGACTGGAGTTCATGCAGTCCTACCCTATCATTTTTCAATGAAAAGGCTGAGACATGGGGAGTGAAGGGACTTGACTTGCCCTAGACACATAGTTGTTTACTGACAGTCAGGCCAAAATCATTTCCCAACTCCCAGTCTGGAACTCTGTAGTTCAGCATGCTGCTGCCATCCTCTACTGCAAATCAACACTCACTCAGCCTGGAACGTAGAAGAACTCAGCAGAGAATGGAGAGCAAAAGAACGATGAATTTGGAGATGGTAATCAGTCTGGGAAAAGAAGAGGAGAAATGGATGATCCTCCTTTGTTGTGACTCGTTGGCCAAGCTTGTGCAAGACATTTTTTTGGTTTCCTCCCCAATACCTTGCCATGAAAATCAATAAAATATTTTGATTTTTATTCCTCAGGGTTTATATTTGTACATTGAGATTTGATTTGCTTAGAGAATTATCCCACATACAGCTCCCAGCGTAGATTGGTTTGTGGGCATTCATTGCTTTTGAGCCCTGTTATTTTACATGGTTATTTACATGACCTTGACTTTGCCTGGTAGTGAAATGTGCTCCAGAGTACTCATGGGGGGATTCCTCTCTGTGGGACACTAGCAACTGAGGATCAGATACAGGTTTAAGATGTAAGAATTATCTTCTATTAACCCTTGTATTCTGTTAACCTCAGGCCATATGTGTATGAGCCTTTTAATCAGGCTCATGAGTTAAGTAAAATAATTTTCTTTATTTGAACGTACAGAGTAATTTGAAGTAAACCAGTAGCAAAGGAGATATAATAAAAATGTCTTGATAGGCGTCCTCGTGAAATAGCAATACAGGTCTTTTAGACCAGTCAAATATTTTTCTGAATAGAGCAACCGGAAATGAGAGCATCAGACAATATGATGAAAACTACAGATGGAATGCTTTGCATGGAAAGTGATTATATACAAAAGAGAGCTCAGGAGAGGGTAGGCGTGGGGCTGGAAAGGAGGGGGGTAACTGAAATAAGAGAAGATAATGCTTGACCAGGTCTAGTAAAATATTCCCTGCCACAACCACTGTTCATGAACAGACTGAGCCAAGAGGCCTGAATAAACCAGCCTGAAGTTCAGAGTTGCCATTATTGTGGGAGGCACTGGGGAGAGCACATCCGGATTTGTGTTACACAGCAATCACTGTTGGGTGTCAGCATTCATCAGCCAGATGGTCAGACCCACAATTAATCAATTAGGCTGGGATGATCAACTGGACCAAGTTTTCCCCTTTGGTGAAAAGCCTTCATCATGCGGTCAAGGCCAACAACACTTTTATCCTGTTGCTTTTGGAGAAGCTTCTAAACATCCCTCTTCTTTTTTAGGCCTCTAGTTACAGGATATTGTTAAGCTCCAAGCTGCTTTGGCAACATAGATACCCCAAATCAAGATTTTAACATAATAGATTTTCAACATACTCTGTGTTCAAGTATCTTTTGCATTCCCTGACAGAAATAAGCTTTTTAAAGCAGAATTCTCTGAGGACTGTTACTCAACTGATTTTACTAGAGTCTTCATATTGGCTCCACTCAGTCAGGTGGAACAACACTGAATGTGAGTCTTTCACTGGGCATTTATAAAGGTATGATAGTCAAATCAAAATAATAGCAAATTATCGAGTGTTCACCATGTGACAGATGCTGCTATAAGGGTGGAACATTGCCCGAACGTTGATTCAGTCCTTGTAACAATTTAGTTGAGTGTGATAATGTTCCATTTCAAAGAGAAGGAAACTGAGACCAGAATGTTCATTAGCCCAAAATTAAGCATTTATTAAAGTTGTATTGAGATAGTATAATGCTCTCTGGAGTGAGGCTAAATAAAGTTTATACATCTTATACATTTGTACATTTCTAAGGACAGGGAATAGGAATTTATGGTGGGTCCTTTTTTTTTCCTATTCAGAGAAATCTTTTACTAGTGTTTCCTGACTATGTTGATCTTATTCTCTTCGCATGCTATTTCTGCTGCAAACCATTTGACTTGAGATGGCTTTCTTTCTTATTTGGGGCCATCCATCATTACTATCTGCTGCTAATTGTAAGTCCACTTCTGTTTCCTTATCTGTATGTGGTTCCTCTAAGTTTGTTTCAGATACTGAGACTTTATCAGTTGGCTTATAAGTCAATTTGCCTCCTCCAGAACAAAATGTCTGTTACTAATTTATTTCTTATGTTGAACCTGGTGTTTCCCTCCAACTATTTTATTTTCCCTCTCCTCTTGCTTTATTACTGTCCTACTGCTCTGGAGAAGTGTTGGAAACTCCTAGTGGTGGGATGTGTCACTTCCTGATGGAGGCTGACCCCATTGAATCGAAATATGGACAGGGCATATTTCTCTGGTGTTTCATCATTGAACTTATGCCGTTCTTTTCTCTCAGCTCTTCTCTACTCCCCCTGCAAGCTGAGGAGTGCTTCTCTTTAACCATTTGTGACCAGTGTTTTGCAGCCTATACGAGGACACTATTGACCCAAATGCACCTTTTTGCGATACTAAGCTCTTATATTATTTTATGCAGTATGAGGCTTCCTTTTGCTGTTTAACTGCAGTGCTTTGCTTTTGTTTGTTTGTTTTGCTGCTTGCCAAATCGGAAAAGCAATACCAGAATACCAGGATAGTATATAGGCAACCACTTGATTTCTCAAATCAAGTTCAGGAGCACATGGAAGAAAAGGTATTCCAGAAATCTTAATGAGCATCTTTTCTCCTCCAGGGCTCTGCCAGTGCCCTCTTTTTCTAACTGTGGTACTCTAATTTGTTCTTGCTGTATTTGGTAGGCAGCTGTTTTACATTTCTCCCTTGCTGCTCCTTTTTTCTATAATCCTACAGTCCTCACCCCAGAGCTGATGAGGCGCTTTCATTTTAACCAGCAGTATCTCCGTGTATGGCAGAGCTGAGCCCTGCCATCTAGACTGCCTCTCTGCTTCATTTTGCTCCTGACCTAAACCCCCCCACACACACACCCTGCCATTCCAGGCCTGGCCTCTCATGACCAGAGACTGCTGACTCATCCTGGCCTGTGCCAAGCTGTGCAGTCGCTTAGCGATGTGGACAGGAGTCGAAGGACTAGAATGAGATCACTGAACTCATTTCACTTGTTGCTTACGGTACAGTCCAGCATGAGCTGGAAATGTAGGAACCTCAGCCTCCCGAGCAGAAAGAGTAAGTAGATTGAGCACACCGCATCACCAAGTCCTCAACAAGCAGTAGTTGGGTGGAGGGTGGGGCTGGCTTTCTCATGGCTGTGGCTAGGGCATTCCGGTTCACCAGGAGTGTTCCTTTGTCCTCTCTTCTTCCTCTCCTCCACAGTCAAACCCTCCCCCCACCTTCCCTGAACTTCCCTTCTGAAAATGTCCGGATGGCACAGCAATGATCTGGGCAGAAATGAAATTTTGCTAATAAGCAGCCTCCGCAAGAAATCCTGGAACAGTGACACTGCTGAAACTGCTTAGTTTAGCTCGTCTACTGGGAACACACATGAACTTCCCAACAGAATTCAAGAGGATGAAAAAAGTCTTTTTTTTTGTTCTCCTTTTCTTCTTGATTCTCTGTTTTCTTTCTGTTTTGAGGGAGGTAGCTTCAGGAGACATAGCTGCATTCTGGTGCGGTGTCAAGTTTTCCGTCGGGAGACAATAATGTACATTCCTCTGGCAGGACGGGATGGGTTTTTTTTTTTTGTTTCTGTTGCTGTTGTTTATTTATAAGACATTTCCTCTTAGTTAGTGGAAGTTAGATCGCAAGAGGCTCCAGTGATTTTCCTTCCACCTCCCCTCCCTAATTTCTGTGCTTCAGCACTCTGGAACACTGTGAACTCGACAAACTAATCAGAGCAGGGAGCTTAGCAGCCAGGCCTGGACACTCTCAAGAGACTGTGCTGATTCTCAGTCGACACTCCTTGGATCAGGAACCACAGTCTTGGTGAGTGGTGAGGTTCCAGAATTTGATGTGTCAAGGATTCTATTCTTGGTGTCTCTGGGGCAGTCAGGAAATAACGGGTGTTTTTAAGAAGAAGAAAAAATACCCTCTTTAAAATAGCTATCCAACGCGATGGCGAAGATGTTAGTGTGCACAGCTGAGAGCACTCTGTGGACAATAGCAGCGCCTTGAGTCTATGCTCAGGAGGAGCCTGCAGGCACAGGTCCCATGTTGCCAGCCATGGATGTCAGCCTTGACATGCCTAGCACACATGCTGGCAGGAGGAGGGAGATAAGTGAATGAGTTAGGAGGGAGGTAGTATTTACGGTGGTAGGAGGGGGAAGTGAAAGTGAGATTCATCGTGCATTTGAAGTTTCTGTCTGCCAACTTTTCGTGCATCTCTATTCTGAACATTGACATTATGCTCAGGATACTTATGTACCTAGCTAAGCAAGAAAGAAAAGTGGATGCATAGCAAAAGAATATTGTTAATGCTATTCTTCTAAAGATCTCTTTGCTAAAAACTAGTTGCTTTTAAATGTTAGGGAACCTCCCTCTGCCTGACCATTGGAAAATGTTATTTGTACACCCTCTTTATTCCTCTGCATTCACGGTATCGAGCAGAAGAGTGCAATGAGAATCCTTATTTGGCTTCAGGGAAATTTATCATCCTGACATAGGAAAACTAGATGACTGTCCTCACAGTGTTAAACCCAAATATAGTGTTGTCCTCGATAGAAAGAGACTCTGATGAAGCGTGCTCTGGAAAGTTGTTGAAGGAATGGAGTAGGGGTGATTGCATCCTGTCTGATATGAGTCAACAGACCAGCTTTTGGAGTCAATATGTGCCTTCTATGTCCTTATTAATAACAGACACTCTCCCTGGAAGTGGAATTTCAGGTGGAATATGTATTCTCCTTTACCGTCGTCTCTCTGCGTAGTTGCTCCTTCAACAATATTTGGTTTTGCTGTGTTTTCTTGTCTTCTTTTCGATTTTAAGAATCTGGCATGTTCCAAAGTATTGAGTGGAAAAAACAAACAAGCAAACAAACAAAAAAACATGGTGGCCATAAAAGCATTTGACTGTGTGGCAGCATCTGAAGTGAATTGCTCTTTGGAGAGAGGGACGAGCCTTTGATGTCCCCAATATGGTTCTCATAGGCTAAAACTTCCAAGAACCACAATCCAGCCTAAGGGGCACTCACTCGATGTTCTTAAATATTTGGAAAGAGATGCTATTTTATTGTTTTAGTGTTCCTTGCTATTAACATATTGCCAGTAGATTCCTCCTAAAAGTTGAAAATGCTTTAGCAATAGTTGATTTTACATTTAACCAGATGTGTATTGTGTGTGTCTGTTGTGTATATTCTTGTCCAAGCAGTGGAGTCATTCAACATATTACACTGGTACTTAGCTTTGGCATTTTGTTTGCTACTCGGGACGATTTATATTCTTAACCATGTTAACTCATGCATACTCATACATAACCAAGTTCCCTATAGAGACTGCCCTCGCGGCAGCCTTATCAGGGTCTGTCAGTGACCAAAAGAGAGTGAGCTTCCCATCACAATTCCTATAGTTTATGAGGCACATCAGATTCCTCAGCTGTCACTGTGACGGGAAGCAGTGTCAGAGTTTAATTAGGACCAGTATGCTACGAGTTTAATGTATATAATCTGTCTATTTCAGTTAAGCCATGTTTATTATGACCATCCTATTTGTAAATATAGTGTTTCTTGGGAATTTTCCATAAGGTTTCTTGTTTTCTAAAGAAAGAAATTGAATGGGGAAATGATATTAAATTTTTTTTAAATATGACCTGGCCCAGTATCTCAATTGGTTGGAGCATTGTCTCACACACCAGTTTGTGGGTTCGATTCCCAGTCAAGGCACATACTTAGGTTGCAGGTTCAATCCCCGATCAGGGCGCATATGGGAAGCAACCGATCAGTGTTTTTCTTTCTCTTTCTCTCTCTCTCTCCCCCTCTCTCCCCCTTCCCATCCCCTCCCTCTTTCTCTCTAAAAAAAATCAATAAAACCATGTCCTCAGGTGAGGATTTAATTTTTTTTATTTTAAATATGGTGTAAAAAGTATAACTAGCTTTTAGCCCATTACAACCAATACATATATGGGAGGCTATGCCTCCCTCAGTTAGTACTCAGGCTGCACAGCCTCCCAGGAGAGATGTCTGTTAGCCTGTGGCAGGGATATCTGTTGGGACTACACAGAGGGCAAGCTAGATTTCCAACACTTTGAAAAGATTTTTTATTGAAATCTTCTATGTCTGTGTAAAAAATTTTGTCAGTATTGTTAAGCAGAGAATAGGTAAACACAAATATCTAAGAGATGACATTTAGCAAATACAACCCACCAAAGAGATTTTCCTTCTTGTTGCCCAGATCTGGAGTTCCACATGGCCCTGGAAAAACTACATGGCTAAGCTAGGGGATAAGGTCAGCATTCGATAGTACACTTCTGATAGAAAGACAGGGTAAGGATGTGTTTCTTTCTGCTTAAATGGTTGTGTTAATATCACCTGATTTTTTTCAATACCTGTATTTAAACTTTTATAGCATACTATCAAGAATTTAGTTTCCTAGTGTTCACCCCATTTCAGAAGATACATGTTTTAAAACATGTATTTTCTTGCATGGACATCAGTTGTAAGCACTCCCTATATGTTATATTCATTTAATTAGGTCGTTACAATTACATACCGACGACATTGCTAAATAACAGAATTTTGATTGACCAAGTAAGAAATTGTTTTTTCTTGTTTGTATAGAAATGCTCTTTGATATTTATGTGA